>CAWUFW010019927.1:0-168612 GCA_963921515.1 Calotriton arnoldi
TATAATCATCCAGTTAGTACCCATGTCCACATGCAATGACCCAGGCAGTAACCATGCACTGCTACAATCACCTGTGCACTACCCATACAATCCTCTAGCCGCCTAGACACTGCTGATTCACACCATAAATTACCCAGGTAGTACCCATGCAGTTCTGCAATAACCCTGTCACTCCCCGTGCACTCCTCCAATCACCCAGACAGTAACATGTACTTATCCAATCACTCCGCCAATACCCAAGCACTTACAAATTCACCATGCACTCTCCTTGCAGTATTCAAATCATCTACTCAGTACCCATGTACTCATGCAATTACCCAGGCACTAACCATGCACTGTCCTAATTACCCAAGCACTACCCATATACTCATGCAATAACCCAAGTAATATCCATGCACTGATGCAATCACACATGTAGTACCCATGTAATACCCAGTTAGTATCCAAGCACTCATGAAATCACTCCGCTACTACCCAACCACTTATGAAATCAGTCAGCCACTACCCATGCACTATCCCAATCACTCGAGCACTACCCATGTACTCATGCAATAACCCAAGCATTACCCATGCACATATGCAATCACACATGCAGGACCCTTGCAATTCTCCAATCACCCAGTTAGTATCCAAGCACTCATTAATTCACTCTAGAACTACCCAAGCTCTTATAAAATCACCTAGGCACTACTCATTCACTGTTCCAATCTCCTAAGCACTACTCATGTACTCATGTAATAACCTAAGCATTACCCATGCATTGATGCAGTCACACATACAGTACCCATACAATTCTCCAATCACCCAATTAGTATCCAAGCCCTCATGAAATCACTCTGCCTCTACCCAAGCACTCATGAAATCACTCCACAACTACCCAAGCACTTATGAAATCACCCAGGCACTACCCATACACTGTCCCAATCTCCCAAGCACTACCCATGTACTCATGCAATAACCAAAGCATTACCCATGCACTGATGCAATCACTAATGCAGTACCCATGCAATTCTCTAATCACCCAATTAGTATCCAAGAACTTATGAAATCACTCTGCCTCTACCCAAGCACTCATGAAATCACTCCACAACTACCCAAGCACTTATGAAATCACCCAGGCACTACCCATACACTGTCCCAATCTCCCAAGCACTACCCATGTACTCATGCAATAACCAAAGCATTACCCATGCACTGATGCAATCACTAATGCAGTACCCATGCAATTCTCTAATCACCCAATTAGTATCCAAGAACTTATGAAATCACTCCGCCACTACCCAAGCACTCATGAAATCACTCCGCCACTACCCAACCACTTATGAAATCACCCAGCCACTACCCATACACTGTCCCAATCTACCAAGCATTACCCATGTACTCATGCAATAACCCAAGCATTACCCATGCACTGATGCAATCACACACGCAGTACCCATACAATTCTCCAATCACCTAATTAGTATCCAAGCACTCATGAAATCACTCTGCCACTACCCAAGCACTCATGAAATCACCCAGGCACTACTTATACACTACTCCAATCAGTCATGCACTACTCATGCAATCCTCAAATTACCCAGGGACTACCCATGTACTCTTTCAATCACCCAAGCACTACCCATGCACTCTTTCAATCACCCAGGCACTACCCATGCACTCATACAAGCACCTATGTACTACTGATGCACTCATACAATCACCCTGGCCCTACCCATGCACTCTTTCAATCACTCAAACACTACCTATGTACTCATGCAATAACCCAGACACTACTGATGCACTTATGCAATCACCCAATCACTACCGATACACTCTTCCAATCACCCAACCACTACTTATATACTAATGCAATCACCCAGGCATTATCCATCCACTCACGCAATAACTCAGGCATTACAGATACACTCGTGCAATCATGCAGGCATTAGTCATGCACTCATACAATCACCCATGCACTACCCATGCACTGTTTGAATCAATCAAACTCTACACATATAATCATGCAATCACCCAGGCATTAGCATGCAGTTATTTCTCTTTTTTAACCGGATAAGGTAGTAAAAAGAACTCTTTTTTTTCTTCTCTTTTGTTTTTTAATTTTTTTGTGTTTTTTAAACTATTTTGTTAATTTTTTGGGGTGTTTTTTGAAAAAACAATAAAACAACAGAGAAAACTGTTAACTTTTGGAATTAAATAGTCATTCCAACACAAAAATCAAAAAATTAGCAATGATGGTTTCTTACTGCAGAACAAGCAGCATCAACCGACTGCTCCCCACAACACAATACAGTCTTGCATTTCATGCAATGTTGTTCAAGGGTTGCAAACTCAGGACGAATGTCCGGTCCTCGAGATGAGGAGCTTGAGGCTCCAGAAGTGCTGGGAGCAGCTCCCTGGTCACCTTCCTGCATGGCTTCTTGTGCATGTTTGAGCTGTTCACATGCCAGATGTTTCGGGTGGATTGTTGGAAGATGTTTAAACATACTTGATGTTCCACACAAATACTTCTTATCGCTTCCTCTTGATACAATTCTTGGACAAAGTGTACAGCTCACCTTTCTAGCATTCACCTTTTTTTCACCATCTGGAATGGTGAAAAACTTCCAGACAATAGATTCCTTCCTTATTTTTAGAGGTTGGTCAAACTCTTCATCATCTGAAGGAAGATCTGCAACAGGAGTTGAAGAAGCCATTGTAGAATTTTTCAGCAAACACCAAACAAATTCACTCACTAGCTGAAAAAACACAGCAGGTGTATCTCCAGTGAAGCTGTAGACAGAATAAGAAAAATGGGTGGGGTTTTTCAACTGCTAGTATGGAAAACCTTGTCCACCAATAAAATACTTTGTTTTAAAGTCACATGGGGGTCGCGCACCCAGCGCGCAACTAGCACGCACGCGTCGTGACTCCGCGAAGATATATTAAACAATAAAATAACTTTATTGTAACTACAAGTATATGACTTTTATAATTAGTTTACATAATCTCTTGCTCTCATATACACATTAAAGTAATATACATATAGTTTTAAAACATAAAATTTTTTACGGGGGTTGCGTACCCAGCGCGACCCCATACGTATATGATGTTACACGGGGCCCGGCACGTGCACCCGTCGCACACCAAACATGCACACGACGTGACCCCATACGTATATGATGTTACGCGGCGCCAGGCACTGTGCACCCGTCGCATACCAAACGCGCACACAACGCAACTTCCGCAAACAATATTTAAGAATCATATAACTTCAATGCAAATACAAATATATGATTTTTATAATTAGTTTAGATAATGTATTACTCTAATATACATATTACAATTATATACACATAGTTTTAACACATAACAAAAATTACGAAAATCGCGCACCCGGCACGACCCCCATATGTATATCATGTTACGTGCAGCTCGGCATTGCGCACCAGTTGCATACCAACCGTGAATCCGCGCACCCACCGAGATAGGTACACGATGGGTACGCGACTCCAATTTTTTCCCCCATAAAAATATATATATATATTTTAGAAAAAAACATTACATAATTTAAAAAAAATAAAAAAAAATAAGAAAAAATATTTATAGGATATTACAGTTACAAAATATCACTAAAAATACTTAGCAATTTACTAAAAAAAAGACAAGTTTCATAAACATTATACTTAGAAATTAGCATTTAAAAAACCTTTGAAATTCACTGAAAAAACCATAGGTTTCAGGCACGTTATAATGCAGAGAGGTGTAAAAAGGGGCATGGCCTCAAACCGCCTCTCAGCAATGCAGCCCTTTGGCGCATACTGGAGGCACCTGGTGGGCTAGTTGGCCCCCAGGGACCCCCAGTATTCAAGGGGAATTAATTCCCCAACTTACAACGCACCAGGGGGCGCGTTTGCAGAGTGCTCAGGGAGGGGGCTGGGCCTCGGCGTGATGCCGGCATTTTTTCTTTTTGCTTTTTTCAGAAGGGGGGCTGTTTGGCCCCCCTTCTTTTCTCATTTTTGGGGCCCTGGGGACCCCATCCCCCAGGGCCTGACCCCTTTTTCATAAAAAAAAAAAAATTAAATCGGGAAGGGGCCGCGTGGCCTCCCTCCCAAGGCCAATTTCGGCCCAGTGGACCCCATCCCCTGGGGCATGGCCAGACTTTTATTCCTTTTTTTATTAATGTTTGGAGGAGGGCCGCGTGGCCCCCCTCCTAAGGCCAATTATGGCCCCGGGGACCCCATCCCCATTTTTTTTTACAGCCCCGGGGAGGTGGTGGTCCCCGGGGTTGCGGGGGGCCGTAGTGCCCCCGCATACATTGTAATAAGCCCCGGGGAGGTGGTAGTCCCTGGGGCTGCGGGGGCCCCGCGGGCCCCTGCTATTATTATTTTTTGGGCAATGCCCCCGGGACCTGGCCCACCCGGGGGCCTCATTTAAATGAAGCGCGGGAGCCCGCGCTTCATTTTTAAAAAAAAATTCGGCGGGATTCGCGGCACCAACGCGAATTCCGCCAAATTTGTTTTAAAAAAATATACTTTTTTGGGCCTTTGGGGGTCAGGGTGTTTCTACCCTGCCCCCTTTTCTTCATTTTTCACTTAGTTTTACTGTTTTCTTGTGACTCGGTTCTACCGAGTCACAAGATGGCTGCCAACACTTCCTGGTTTGGAGTGTTGGCAGCCAATCACAGTAAAGCTCGTGGTCGGAAGGGTTCGCAAATCCACTGCGTCCCTAGATATCAAAACTTTTATTTTTTTAATTTCTCAGCAACTACTGAACGGATTTACACCATTTTAAAAAATGACGCTTTCTGAACCAAGCACTACCTTTCTGCCAAATTTGGTGTAATTCCATTCAGCAGTTCAGGCTGTAGCCTTGGCTAAAATTTCCTACGGAAAATTGATTATCCACCTTTTATTTTTGAATTTCTCAGGAACTACTGAATGGAGTTACACTAGGCCTGGGCGGTAAATTCTGTTCCACTCGCGGAATTTGCGGAATTTGGGTAATTTTGCGTTCCGCAGAGAACGCGAAATTGCCAAAAATTCCGCGATCCGCTGCTTCGCGGAATTTTTTGCTTGTTCGCGCTTTCAAAATGCGTTTTTGCAAGATATTTCTCCCCGAGCACGCAAACAGCGTTCGCGAACAGGAAAAAAGCATCGCGAACGGGCGGAACAAGCAATTCCGCGTGTTCGCGGAACTTTTGCGTGCTCGCGGAGATTTTTTACCGTTTCGCGGAGCATTGCGTAGCGCGACTACGCAAATTCCGCCCACCTTTAACAAAAAGGACTCTTTCTGAACCAAGGGCTACCTTTTTATCAAATTTGGTGTAATTCCGTTCAGCAGTTTGGGCTGTAGCCGTGTCTAAAGTTTCCTATGGAAAATAACATGGGGAAAACGCGTTTTGGGACCCCCTTTTTTCTCGGCCCCCGCTTGAGGAATCACCCCAAAACTTTCAAGACAGGAGCTGACCGGAGCGGGTCACTAGTTTTGAAAATTTCGCGAGGATTCGTTAACCGGCGCCAAAGTTATTGGGAAAACAAAAAACGCGTTTCCTATGGAAACTAGGTCCTAACTATAACTGATATGTCGAAAACAATCCTTCACTCTTCCTCCACAGCGAGAATTCACGGCACCACAACAAAGGTAAGTTTTCAAGTATTTATTGGCACACCAATAGTGCAAACAAGGTTAAAAGGACGGTCTATGCGTTTCGGCTTCCCAGCCTTCCAGTGGACCATAGAGTCCCATCGTCTAGAGCGTCTCTTAAAGTGCATGAGTGCTAGATCCCTGCTATTCAGCAGCTAGACTAATCATCCCCAAATGCAAATGTTGGCACAATTTGGTCACCATTTTCACCATATTATTTGTGCAGTACAATGAATCTATCATGTACAAGATATATTTTTTGTGCAATCTTTTTGTTATATACAATATTTTAGACTTTTTTTTACAATATTTTTTTATATATATATCAATATGCATCCGCTCACATAACAGGGATAAGATGGCACTCCTAGGTGAGTTTTAAATAATTTATTGACACAAGTGAAAAACTGTCAACGAGTTTCAATTGCTCAAGGCAATCTTGTTCACCACAAAGTGTGCCATCTATTGTGCAATTTAAATACTATAAGGTGCTCAATGAACATAAAAGACATCCTTAAGTTACGGGCAAAGTTACAAATGTAACCATATTAAGGGAAAATGCAATTCATTCATAAATTATATATACGCACAGTTGCATATGATTAATAAAACCAATCATATACGTTCTTGAAATTATTTGTTTACATCGGTAATAAGCATATATTAATCTCATTCTGTTATTCACGGTGTTGTAACCTTTCAACCTCTCATTACTTATTAGAGCAGATTAAGTCCAAGCTTGATATCCGCAAAGAGCAGTATGGCAATTAGTCCAGCTATGTGGCTTCTAATGCCAATGGGTTTCTAAAAAGATTTGTTTGTCAACACTTATAGAGTACAATGGAACCCAGAAAATGCTTAAGAGATGCTGATATGACCAGTGCCTATTTAATCATTCCATACGATTCCCCTATTCCACCATATTAAAGTGCTCTGTGCTAAAATTAAAAAGTTTAAAAAGTTCCAAATACATTATGTTATTCGAATCTAGGCCTCTGTAGAACAGAACAGAATTGATAAAGATTCATATTGTAGCCTGCAGCATAAGAGGCATAGGAAAGGATACAATAATCTAAATGGACTGTTGAAAGGGTGCAATACATCCACATTATGTTGTTAACTTGACAGACTTAATCTAACTATTAGATAGTTGCAACACAATAGAGGGAACTACAAAGCCTTGCATTATGTTAATATATCACAAATCCCTTCTGTAAATGTATCCTCCATATTGGAAATATATAATTTTGAAAGGAGGCAGGTTTAAAGTTCTTAGCCAATATTAAAACCCATTGGTTCTTTACTGTCTGCCTCCAAAATAAACCATGACTCCAATTTATGTAATTCCTTCTCCCTATTGCCTCCTCTTTTTCTCTTGGGATTTTGTGCTACACAGCTATATCTTAAGGTTGAGGGATTACTTTGGTGGTGTGATTCGAAGTGTTGTGCTATGGGGTAACTTAGATCATTGTTTGTAATAGCTCTGATATGTTGTAATATTCTTTTATGTGCAGGTAGGATGGTCATTTCTACATATGTTCTCTTACAGGGACAAGTAAGAATATACACTACAAAGTCCGATTTACATGTTAGATTGCCTCTCACTTTGATTTTCTTTTTGAAGGGCATCTCTAATACTGAGAGGTTCTCGCCGTTCTCACAGGCTTTGCATTTGGTGCATTTTCTTGTTTTGTTAACCATGTTTTAGTTTTAGTATCTGTATTGAATTCACTTCTGACTAGGTAATCCCTCATAGATTTAGATTTTCTGTAACTTATCATAGGACGAATTGGTATCTGTTTACCTATGATAGGGTCTTCCTTTAAAAGGTGCCAGTGCTTTTGCAGGACCTGCCTTATTCTACCATGCTTCTTGTTGTATGTAAGTACAAACCTATGTAGTTGCCTAGTATCTTTCTTTTTTAGATTAGAGAGAGAAGGGTGGAATACGGCTATTTCTCTGTCTGTTTCACTTGTTTGTTTTGAGGCAGCATTGAGTATGGTATCTGAATAACCACCTTGTTTTACCGTTTAAACATGCCCCTCTCTGTTTGCTCATATTCTGCCTGTGTACTGCATGTCAGTTGGCCCTATAAAACTCTCCAAAAGGAATGCTTCTATTCAGCGGGACAGTATGATAGCTATCAGCATGAAGTATGGTATTTCCTACAATAGGTTTCCTAAAAATTGAGGTTTCTAACAATCCTGCTCTTATTTGTATGTTAACATCTAGGAAATCTACAGATGTGGAGCTCATCCTAGCTGTAAATCTAAGGTTGAGGTCATTAATATTCAGCTCTCTCTCAAATTGCTCAGCTTCCCCCTCTGTGCCCTGCCACAACATAAAGAAGTCATCAATGTACCTCAACCACAATATAGTGTGTCGTGACAAATGTTCCATATTACAGCCTCCGAGCACCTGCTCCTCCCACCAGTCCATATGCAAATTAGCAAATCTGAGGGCGAAGCAGGTGCCCATATCTGTCCCTCTTTGTTGTTGGTAAAGCTGTCTTCGAAACATGAATATGTTCTTTGTGAGGCACCACTCAATCATTTCCAAAAGCATAGTATTATGCATAACAAAGCTCAATGGTCTCGTCTGCTTTTTTTTATACATATATATGTCAAAATTAAAACAAGAAAGAAAAAACTGTCTTAAAAAATATGGTAAAAAAAGTCGTAAAAATTTTAAATAACAAAAACATTGAATAAAAAATATTTCTCGTACATGATAGATTCATTGTACTGCACAAATAATATGGTGAAAATGGTGACCAAATTGTGCCATCATTTGCATTTGGGGATGATTAGTCTAGCTGCTGAATAGCAGTAAAAAGTGAAGAGGGATCTAGCACTTGTGCACTTTAAGAGACGCTCTAGACGATGGGACTCTATGGTCCAGTAGAAGGCTGGGAAGCCGAAACGCATAGACCGTCCTTTTAACCTTGTTTTGCACTATTGGTGTGCCAATAAATACTTGAAAACCTACCTTTGTTGTGGTGCCGTGAATTCTCGCTGTGGAGGAAGAGTGAAGGATTGTTTTCGACATATATATATATATATATATATATATATATATATATATATATATATATATATATATATCTACTGGCGGTCGCCAGTAGATAGTTATAGTTACAACCTATTATCCATAGGAAATCCGCGACATTCTATTTGAAATAACTCTCTTGCCGGTTGACGTATCTTCGCAAAATTTTCAAACTTTGTGGCCCGCTCCGGTCTGCTCCTACCCTGAAAGTCTCGGGGGATTCGTCAAGCGGGGGCCGAGAAAAAGGGGGTCCCAAAACGCGTTTTCCCCATGCAATTTTCCATAGGAAACTTTAGACACGGCTACAGCCCGAACTGCTGAACGGAATTACACCAAATTTGGCAAAGAGGTAGTTCTTGGTTCAGAAAGAACCCTTTTTGTTAAATGGTGTAAATCCGTTCAGTAGTTGCTGAGAAAATCAAAAGTAAAAAGATAGTGATATCTATGGCCGAGTAGGGTCCGCGTACCCTCCCGATCACGAGCTGCATGTTAATTGGCTGTCAGCTGGCTGTCAACATTCCGATTCAGGAAATGTTGGCAGCCATTTTGTCCCTCGGTAGAACCGAGGGACAGAAACAAGTGTGCAAAGCGCACAAAGGGGGCAGGGTAGAAACACCCTGACCCCTAGGTTTGCTCAGGGGGTCCCACAAGGACCCCCTGGGCAAAAATAATAATTTTTTTTTAAAAATCGGCAGGATGCGCTCAGGGTGCGCGAATCCTGCCGAAAAAAAATCGAAGCGCGGTCTCCGCGCTTCGATTGTATTTTGCCCCCGGGTGGCCCAAGTCCCGGGGGCATGGTGGGGGGGGTTAATTTTATGTGTGGGGGGCCTCAAAGGGCCCCCCAAGCCCTGGGGACCGCCACCCCCCCCGGGCTTTTTTTTTAAATGGTGCGGGAGGGCTCTGAGCCCTCCCGCAGCCCTGGGGACCACCACCTCCCCGGGGCTTTTTTTTTTAAAATTGAAAAACCTGTGTGGGGGGGCTCCAGCCCCCCCCACACGCCCCGGGGACCGCCACCTCCCCGGGGCACTAAACATTTAAATATGCAGGTCCGTTACGGACCTCCAGAGCCCCGGGACCACCACCTCCCGGGGCTGTGCAATTAAGGGGAGGGGGCCGCGCGGCCCCCTCCTGGAGCCCTTGATGGCCCTGGGGGCCGCCACCCCCAGGGCCGGCTCCTGCAGTGTCCCGGGGTGCCTACCCCCGGGACACTGTAGTTTGCTATGGCAGGACGGGAGCCTCGCGGCTCCCGTCCTGCCATAGCAAACTGCTTTGGATATTGGAAGAGAGAGCAGGGAAACCTGCTCTCTCTTCCAATATCCAAGCCGATGCTTTCCACATGGGGAGCTGCATCTTAGCAGCTCCCCATGTGTAAAGCAATGCCGGCTCCCGAGGACGCGGGAGCCGGCGGGACTGTGGGGGCTTGGGAACCCCCACAGTCCCCAACAGAGAGGGCCAGCCCCGGGGATGGGGTCCCCGGGGCAAGTAGTGGCCCGGGAGGGGGGCCACGCGGCCCCCCTCCCCAAAGTTTAAAAAAATTTAAAAAAAAAAAAGGGTATGGCCGGCCCCGGGGGATGGGGTCCCCGGGGCCTTAAATGGCCAGAGGAGGGGGCCACGCAGCCCCCTCCAAAGAATAAAAATAGAAATAGAGGCCATGCCCCGGGGATGGGGTCCCCGGGGCCAATACAGGCCCAGGGAAGGGGGCCACGCGGCCCCCTTCCCGTTTTTTTACATTTTTAATTTTAAAAAAGGGGTAAGGCCCTGGGGGATGGGGTCCCCAGGGCCCAAAAACAGGAAAAAGTAAGGGGCCACACAGCCCCCTTCAGGGACAAAAAACAAACAAAAAAAAACGATCGGGCCCGCAGGCCCCGCCCCTTCCTTCACCACTCTGCAAACGCGCCCTGGCGCGTTTGCAGAGGGGCAATTCCCCTTGAATACTGGGGGTCCCTGAGGGCCAACTAGCCCACCAGGAACCTCCAGTATGCGCCAGGGGCTGCGTTGCAGAGAGGTGTACAGAGGCCACGCCCCTTTTTACACCTCTCTGCAACGCAGTTCTGTGGCGCTTTTGGATATACCTGTTGGGCTAGTTGGCCCCCAGGGACCCTCAGGATTCAAGGGGAGTTAATCCCCCGACTTAAAACGCGCCACGGGGCGCGTTTGCACAGTGGTGAAGGGAGGGCGGGGATTCAGGTGACATCTGTGCAAACGCGCCCCGTGGCGCGTTTTAAGTTGGGGATTAAATCCCCTTCAATCCTGAGGGTCCCTGGGGGCCAACTAGCCCAACAGGTACATCCAGAAAGCGCCACAGAGCTGCGTTGCAGAGAGGTGTAAAGGGGTGTGGCCTCTCTACACGTCTCTGCAATTCAGCCCCTGGCGCATATTGGAGGTTCCTGGTGGGCTAGTTGGCCCCTAGGGACCCTCAGGATTCAAGGGACTTAATCCCCCAGCTTAAAACGCGCCACGGGGCGCATTTGCACAGATGTCACCTCAGGCCCCGCCCTCCCTTCACCATTGTGCAAATATTCTTCTAAAATCATCCGAAATACGAATTCCGATTTACTCACCTGTTATCAGGAGAGACCTCAGTGCTGCATCTTTCAGCCCAGTACTAATCCTGAAAAGTAATTTTAACCGTACTTACCAGTAACTTGAATTTCCTTCCATAGGATATCATTGTCTGCTTTTTGCTGAAAAAGTTTCTAAGTGTTGATTTTTGAAACATACAAATATTCCTCTAAAATCAGCCGAAATCCGAATTCTGATTTACTCAGCTGTTATCAGGAGAGACCTCAGTGCTGCATCTTTCAGCCCAGTACTGGTCCTGAAAAGTAATTTTAACCGTACTTACCGGTAACTTGAATTTCCTTCATAGGCTAACATTGACTGGTTTCACTTGGAAATTCTTCTAAGTGTGGAGTTTTGGAACTTTAAAATATTCCTCTAAAATCAGCCGAAATACGAATTCCGATTTACTCACCTGTTATCAGGAGAGACCTCAGTGCTGCATCTTTCAGCCCAGTACTGATCCTCAAAAGTAATTTTAACCGTACTTACCAGTAACTTGAATTTCCTTCCATAGGATATCATTGCCTGCTTTTTGCTGAAAAAGTTTCTAAGTGTTGATTTTTGAAACATACAAATATTCCTCTAAAATCAGCCGAAATCCGAATTCTGATTTACTCACCTGTTATCAGGAGAGACCTCAGTGCTGCATCTTTCAGCCCAGTACTGGTCCTGAAAAGTAATTTTAAACGTACTTACCAGTAACTTGAATTTCCTTCCATAGGCTAACATTGACTGGTTTCACTTGGAAATTCTTCTAAGTGTGGAATTTTGGAACTTTATAATATTCCTCTAAAATCAACCAAAGTACGAATTCCAATTTACTCACCTGTTATCAGGAGAGAACCCAGTGCTGCATCTTTTAGCCCAGCACTGACCCTGAAAAGTAATTTTAACCGTACTTACCAGTAACCTATATTTTCTTCCATAGGAATCCATTGTCTGGTTTTTAGCAAAAAGTTTCAAAGTGTCGATTTTCACAAACTACAAATATTCCTAAAAAATCGCCTGTATGACTTAAACGCATTCTTTCAACTGTTTACAGGAGATGCACCAGTGCTGGATCCAGGATCCAACACTGAGTAAGAAAAAGTAACGATAACAGTTTTTACCTTCTAAGTGAATTTCCTTCCATAGGATAACATTGGTGATTCTATGAGAAAAAGTTTCTAAGTGTCAACTTTTAAAGTACAATAATATTCCTTAAAAATCACGACTGTAACCAAAACGCTTTTACTCAACTGTTTACAGGAGATGTCCCAGGACTGAATCTAGGATCCAGTCCTGTGGTTAGAAAAGTAATCCATAAAGTAACTAATTGCATTTAACTAGAAATTCACATTGAGCTGAATGTTGCATTGTGTTTGAAAATGTGTTGCCCATTGCAACAACTGTAACTACTGTACTTAAAAGTCTATTGCCTATGTGCAAGGTATTTAAACTAAAGTAATTCATTCTGAGAAAGTATTTTTTGTAATGTAATGTATAATGTAATTACAATGTAATTTAAAAAATAAAATATGTAAAAAAAATTGTTTCTAAAAATGTAGTAAATCAGTATGAAAAAAATTTATATAACAATTAATACATTTAAAAATTGTCATTTACAAAACCTTTGAAATTCACTGAAAAAACCGTAGGTTTCAGACATGTTATAGTTACAAATTAGCATTTAAAAACCTTTGAAATTCACTGAAAAAACCATAGGTTTCAGGGACGTTATAGTTACAAATTAGCATTTAAAAAACCTTTGAAATTCACTGAAAAAACCATAGGTTTTAGGGACAGTTATAGTTAGTTGGACATTGCACTCGTACAAAACCCATGAAATTCCCCCGTTATAGTTAGTCCAGCTAACTATAACTCGCGCCCCGCAATGCACTGCTGATGACGTCACATATTACATCACTCATGACATGGTCAGTGACATCACTGATGACATCACTGATGACATCTCAAATGACATCACTGATGACATCACTGATGACATCATCCATGTGATAATTTCATGCATCTTCTCACACCCTAATATAACCTTTGATACACCCACTCTAAATTACAGACTGCCATTCGCAAAACCATAGACACTCCAACACCAATAACTACATACCCACTCACGGATTCTTAGGTCTACACACACACATCCACTCACTCACCCGTACAGTCACTCATACTTATGGTCACTCAGTACAGGACTATCATATGCACTCATACTCCTATATAGACACTCAAACACCGCCACTCATCCATAGAGGTACTCACACACCTAGTCAGTCATGCAAATAATTAAACACTCTACCATTTACGCACCTATACAGTTATACACACACCAGCTCACTTACTCATACAAATACTAGCACATTCTTACGCTCTTATACAATCACTGATACAAGCACACACTCATCCATATAGCCACTATCACAATCACTCACTCTCGCTTATAGCTATTTATATACTCCAACACACATATATACTGCCTTTCACATATGTAGTTACTCACACATGTACCACTGGGACATACATTCACTCACTAACACACTCTTACACACACTTACCCACCCATACAGTCTATCACAGATGCACTCTTGAAACCATCCACCCAGTGAATCACCCACTCACACATCTATGCACAGAGTCGCACACACCCCTCCCACACAAAGCTCTCAGGCACCCATACAGATACTCACACAAGCATTCAATAACTCATATAGACACTCATGTAGCTATTCACAAACACATGCAGCCACTTACACAGCAACAGACAGACGGATACAGACATTCACCCAGTTTAGTCACTAACCCATGCATTCAGTAAGATACGTTAAATCACTCACTTATACAGTCAGTCATGCACCTACTAAATCATCCATACAGACACTTACACCCACTCATTCTTCAATTCGTCTTTTCCTATATATATTAAAAATATTTAAACTTTACAGAAACACACAGTCACTGGATGATGTCATCAGTGATGTCATTTGAGATGTCATCAGTGATGTCATCAGTGATGTCACTGACCATGTCATGAGTGATGTAATATGTGACGTCATCAGCAGTGCATTGCGGGGCGCGAGTTATAGTTAGCTGGACTAACTATAACGGGGGAATTTCACGGGTTTTGTACGAGTGCAATGTCCAACTAACTATAACTGTCCCTAAAACCTATGGTTTTTTCAGTGAATTTCAAAGGTTTTTTAAATGCTAATTTGTAACTATAACGTCCCTGAAACCTATGGTTTTTTCAGTGAATATATATATATATATATATATATATATATAATCTACTGGTGGTCGCCAGTAGATAGTTATAGTTAGGACCTATTTTCCATAGGAAATCCGCAACATTCTATTTGAAATAACTCTTGCGTCGGTTGACGAATCTTCGCGAAATTTTCAAACTTTGTGGCCCGCTCCGGTCCGCTCCTATCCTGAAAGTCTCGGGGTGATTCGTCAAGCGGGGGCCGAGAAAAAGGGGGGTCCCAAAACATGTTTTCCCCATTCATTTTACCATAGGAAACTTTAGCCACGGCTACAGCCCGAACTGCGGAACGGAATTACACCAAATTTGGCAACGAGGTAGTTCTTGGTTCAGAAAGAACCCTTTTTGTTAAATGGTGTAAATCCGTTCAGTAGTTGCTGAGAAAATCAAAAGTAAAAACACATATATATCTATGGCCGCTGAGGATCCGTGCACCCTCCCGATGACCAGCTGTATGCTAATTGGCTGTCAACACTCCAAACCAGGACGTGTTGGCAGCCATCTTGTGCCTCGGTAGAACTGAGGCACAAGAAAAATGCAAAAAGGGGGCAGGGTAGAAACACCCTGACCCCCTAGGCCTGCTCAGGGTAAAAAAAAAATTTACAAAAAAATTGGCAAAAACGCGCTGGGTGCGCAGATCCTGCCGATTAAAAAAAATCGAACCGCGGGCTCCCGCGCTTCGATGCTATTTGGCCCCCGGGTGGCCCAAGTCCCGGGGGCATTCAGGGTTTTATATTTATGTGTGGGGGGCCAAGCCCCGGGCACTGCCACCCCCCCGGGGCTTTAAAAAAATAATGGTGCGGGAGGGCTCTCGGCCCTCCAGCAGCCCCAGGGACCGCCACCCCCCGGGGCTTCTTTTTTTTAAATAAACTAACATGTGTGGGGGGGCTCGAGCCCCCCCACATGCCCCGGGGATCGCCACCTCCCCGGGGCTCTAACATGTAAATTAGGGGGTCCGTTAAGGACCCCCGATCCCCGGGGACCACCACCTCCCTGTGCATTGGTTGGGAGGGGGGCCGCGCGGCCCCCCTCCTGGAGCCCTTGATGGCCCTGGGGACCGCCACCCCCCAGGGCCGGCTCCTGCAGTGTCCCGGGGTGCCCACCCCGGGACACTGTAGTTTGCTATGGCAGGGCGGGAGCCTCGCGGCTCCCATCCTGTCATAGCAAACTGCTTGGTTTTGGAAGAGAGAGCAGGAAACCTGCTCTCTCTTCCAAAAACCAAAGACAATTGCTTTTCCACACGGGGAGCTGCATCTTAGCAGCTCCCCATGTGGAAAAGCAATTCCGGCTCCCGAGGGACGCGGGGAGCCGGCGGGACCGTGGGGGGATTGGGGACCCCCCCACGGTCCCCAACGGAGGGGGCCAGCCCTGGGGGATGGGGTCCCCGGGGCTAGTAGTGGCCCAGGAGGGGGGCCACGCGGCCCCCCTCCTCTACAAATTAAATTTTAAAAGAAAAAAACAACGTAAAGTCCGGCCTCGGGGGATGGGGTCCCCGGGGCCTAAAATGGCCTGAGGAGGGGGGCCACGCAGCCCCCCTCCAAATATTTTAATAAAAAAAAAAGAGGGCATGCCCCGGGGGATGGGGACCCCGGGGCCAATAGAGGCCCAGGGAAGGGGGGCCATGCGGCCCCCTTCCCGTTTAAAAAAAAAAAAAAGAAAATCCTCAGGCCCCGGGGGATGGGGTCCCCGGGGCCAAAAGTGGCCGAGGGAAGGGGGGCCACGCAGCCCCCCTCCCATACAAAAAAAAAAAAAAAAGACCGGCATTGTGCCGGAGGCCCCGCCCCCTCCCTGCAGCAGTCTGCAAACGCGCCCCCTGGCGCGTTTTAAGAAGGGGAAGTAATTCCCCTTGAATACTGGGGGTCCCTTGGGGCCAACTAGCCCACCAGGAGCCTCCAGTATGTGCCAGGGGGCTGCGTTGCAGAGAGGTGTACAGAGGCCACGCCCTTTTTACACCTCTCTGCAACGCAGCTCTGTGGTGCTTTTTGGAGGTACATGGTGGGCTAGTTGGACTCCAGGGACCCTCAGTATTCAAAGGGACTTAATCCCCCAACTTAAAACGCGCCACGGGGCGCGTTTGCACAGTGGTGAAGGGAGGGGGCGGGGCTTTAGGTGATATGTGTGCAAACAGGCGCCGTGGCGCGTTTTAAGATGGGGAATTAAATCCCCTTCAATCCTAAGGGTCCCTGGGGGCCAACTAGCCCACCAGGTACGTTCAGAAAGCGCCACAGAGCTGCGTTGCAGAGAGGTGTAAAAAGGGGCGTGGCCTCTGAACACCTCTCTGCAACGCAGCTCCCTGGCGCATACTGGAGGTACAGGGTGGGCTAGTTGGACCCCAGGGACCCTCATGATTCAAGGGGACTTAATACCCCAACTTAAAACGCGCCATGGGGCGCGTTTGCACAGTGGTGAAGGGAGGGGGCGGGGCTTCAGGTGACATGTGTGCAAACAGGCCCCGTGGCGCGTTTTAAGATGGGGAATTAAATCCCCTTCAATCCTGAGGGTCCCTGGGGACCAACTAGCCCACCAGGTACGTCCAGAAAGTGCCACAGAGCTGCGTTGCAGAGAGGTGCAAAAAGGGGCGTGGCCTCTGAACACCTCTCTGCAACGCAGCTCTCTGGCGCATACTGGAGGTATCTGGTGGGCTAGTTGGCTTCTAGGGACCCTCGGGATTGAGGAGGAACTAATTCTCCAACTTAAAACGCGCCACAGGGCGTGTTTGCAGACATGTCACCTCAGGCCCCACCCCCTTCCTTCACCATTGTGCAAATATTCCTCTAAAAGCAGCCGAACTACGAATTCCGATTTACTCACCTGTTATCAGGAGAGAGCACAGTGCTGCATCTTTGAGCCCAGTACTGATCCTGAAAAGTAATTTTAACCGTACTTACCAGTAACTTGAATTTCCTTCCATAGGCTAACATTGACTGGTTTCACTTGGAAATTCTTCTAAGTGTGGAGTTTTGGAACTTTAATATATTCCTCTAAAATTAGCCGAACTACGAATTCCGATTTACTCACCTGTTATCAGGAGAGACCTCAGTGCTGCATCTTTGAGCCCAGTACTGATCCTGAAAAGTAATTTTAACCGTACTTACCAGTAACTTGAATTTCCTTCCATAGGATATCATTGCCTGCTTTTTGCTGAAAAAGTTTGTCGATTTTTGAAACATACAAATATTCCTCTAAAATCAGCAGAACTACGAATTCCGATTTACTCACCTGTTATCAGGAGAGACCTCAGTGCTGCATCTTTGAGCCCAGTACTGATCCTGAAAAGTAATTTTAACCGTACTTACCAGTAACTTGAATTTCCTTCCATAGGCTAACATTGACTGGTTTCACTTGGAAATTCTTCTAAGTGTGGAGTTTTGGAACTTTAAAATATTCCTCTAAAATTAGCTCGAACTACGAATTCCGATTTACTCACCTGTTATCAGGAGAGACCTCAGTGCTGCATCTTTGAGCCCAGTACTAATCCTGAAAAGTAATTTTAACCGTACTTACCAGTAACTTGAATTTCCTTCCATAGGATATCATTGCCTGCTTTTTGCTGAAAAAGTTTGTCGATTTTTGAAACATACAAATATTCCTCTAAAATCAGCAGAACTACGAATTCCGATTTACTCACCTGTTATCAGGAGAGACCTCAGTGCTGCATCTTTGAGCCCAGTACTGATCCTGAAAAGTAATTTTAACTGTACTTACCAGTAACTTGAATTTCCTTCCATAGGCTAACATTGACTGGTTTCACTTGGAAATTCTTCTAAGTGTGGAGTTTTGGAACTTTAAAACATTCCTCTAAAATCAGCCGAACTACGAATTCCGATTTACTCACCTGTTATCAGGAGAGACCTCAGTGCTGCATCTTTGAGCCCAGTACTAATCCTGAAAAGTAATTTTAACCGTACTTACCAGTAACTTGACTTTCCTTCCATAGGATATCATTGCCTGCTTTTTGCTGAAAAAGTTTCTGTCGATTTTTGAAACATACAAATATTCCTCTAAAATCAGCAGAACGGGGGCGTGGCCAAGATGGCGGACTGAGAGGTCGCTTGTCCCGGAGGCTCCCTGCTCCCGGCCTACTCGCCCGGCTATAAACTAGCAATTGGCCCGAGTGAAGCGCGGCTCACAGCGAGAAAGTGCGGGGGAATACGGCGGCAGTCTCCGCAAAGCAACAGGAGGCGATTCGAGCCTACCCGAGGGCAAAAACGACGGAGGTGAGCGGGCGGACTCGGCGCGAGAAAATGGCGCCCGGACCGGAGGATCGGTAGTGCGGGGACGCCGGCAGCGGCAGGAGAGACCCAGAGCAGCGGAGCCACAGAGACGTCCCATCGGGATCAACAACAAACCCTGGGTGCCCGGAGGTGCGGTGGCGCAGGGAGCGGAGCGCCGGCGGACTGAGAGCCCGGCAGCGGCCCACCACGACCGTGACAGGAATCGGACTCCCCAAGCTGAGCGGGGCCTGTCATCGACCTGTCACCGCTGCAACGGGACGGGGGCAGCGCCGCTACGAGAGGGGCCCACGCTGACGAGACGACGGAACAGGTGAGGAGGGAATGAGGTGATCCGCGCCCCGGGGCTCCAACAGGCTCGGAACACCCGAGGGGCCGGGAGTGCGGGGGAGGAGACGACTACGAGAGCGCACAGGCCCGTCGAGCACCAGGTCGGGCGCTGTGGGCCCGAGCAGGGGGACCTGCGGAGAGGGGGATCGTGACTCCCGCACCTATTGTCGCCGGAAGAGAGCAAGTCCACAAAAGGGACCTCAAAAGGACCAGGCATAGTAGGGGCCTGCACCAGTGAGCTAGGGAGAGAGAATCCAGGGACCCCCGGACGGCACACAGAGCGCCGAGGCCTGAGAACTGAGAGGCCACAACGCGCACAGGGAGCGGTGGCAGGGACAAGACAAGCCTAGAGCACCCTACTACGGAGGGGCCACTACGCGAAGAAGGCAAGCGGTGAGGGGGGGGTGTAGAGATCAGAAACGATCCCCCGACACCGGGTTAAAAGAGACAACCAATTCCTCCGTGAGCAGGCCCCACAATTACGCAGAGTGGAAGGGGGGGGAAATATCGCTAACAGGCCAGGACGGTGGCCGCCGGGGGCACAACATAGACGGAGTGTGACAGAAGGTAGAGCAGATTTGGAACGCGACTGACTCCTGTGGGGAGAAAGGTGAGGCCTCGTGTGCACTCCCGTCATTAGGATAGTCGAGAGAGTCTGAGTCTGTGTCCGACTATAGAGCGACGCGGGGGAAGGTGGAGAGGCGGAGAGGGGAACAGAGGAGCCAACACTCGGCTAGATCAGTCGGCTGGCGGAGGAGAGGGACTTAGCCGGCAACAGCCGCCACGTGGACGGCCTCGGGAGCGAGAGGTGCCTACTGGGGAGGCGGCACGCCGTCGGTCGCCGGGGACCCCCTGCCCGTCTCCCATACGGGGCTCGAGTGACAGAGGCGACTTGAGATCCCCACCTGTTGGCAGGCCCAGCAATGTCCTCGGTGAGGAAGAGAGGAGAGAGAACTCTGAAGGAAATGCTAACCAGAGGACCCCTGCCTACGGACAAAGGTAACAGAACATCTCCTCCCCAGAAAACCCAACCAGACCCGGAAGACGGGGAGGTCCCCATCACCCGCTCCTTCTTGGAGTCGCTTTTCAACGTCCTTCGAGACGACTTCCAGACCCTTAAGAGTGAAGTGGCGGGGGAGGTCCGCGAGATTCGCCGAGATGTTGACGCAATAGGTGAAAGAGTAGCGGCAATAGAGGGAAATGACATCACCAAAGGGGAAGAAGTCGAGCAACTCCAACAAGAGGTGATCCGCCTGCGAGATCAACAACTGGATCTCCAGGCACACGCCGAAGATCTCGAAAACCGCTCACGAAGAAACAACATTCGCGTCAGGGGAGTCCCTTCGAAAATGGAAGGATCAGATGTGAACCAGTACCTCCAAGGCTTGTTTAGAGACATACTAGGGGAGCCTCAAGACTTTCCTATCCGCATAGACAGAGCACACCGAGTTGGTCTGGCGAGACGGGCCCCTGCTCCTCCGCCAGACATCCTTGCCTTCCTACCGGATTTTCCTCTCAAAGAAAGAATACTGCGCGAGGCACGGTCGAAACAACCTCTACAATATCAGGGACTTTCCATTGCCCTATACCAGGACCTCGCCGCTAGTACGCTACAAAAAAGGAGAGACTTTAGGAAGTGACTACCCACCTAAGAACACAAGGAGTGGCATACTCATGGGGACACCCTTTCCGCCTTATCTTTAAAATGAACGGCAAACTGCACCAACTCCGATCCTTCCAGGAAGCATGTAAGATCCTGGGCTTGGAACAAAGAACCACGGAAGAGTCACCCAGTCGCACACAGAATCTGCCGAGGAATGAGTGGCGGACAGTGGGGGGCAAACGCTCCCCCAATACAGAACTACGTCCAAGCTCAGACACAATGGCGCAAGAGAGACTGCTGGCGCTAGAAACGGTACAGAAAGAAACCGCGCCGACGACCCCACCATGACTGCACCAGAGGGACCTTTTTTCTTAGCATTGGTATTGCAATAGCCGGGGGGGGCTCGGGGGCGGGGGCCCGGGACACTTGGTCCACACACTTACCCCGATTCTTTACTTACCACATGCCCAGGGTTTCGTACGAAGGGCAATGGACAATGAGGGGACTCTGTGGTTTACAAGTTGGGGTTAGGGAGGGTAGAAGAGGTCAGGGTGGGGGAGGGGCGACAGAGTTTTTATTCGTTACCGGGTTGGGGGACGAGGGAGTTGGGGAAAGGGGCGGGGGGGGAACCGGTGTGCTGCCTACGGGGGGATACATATGAGAATCGCGAACACAGGAGGGGGCTTGGAGGACATAAGAGGTGGTCTCCACCAGTCATAGCTGTTGACCACATGACTACCCTATGTCAAGGTCCGCTTTGCAGATACTAACTCTTAATGTGCGGGGACTGAACAATCCCATTAAAAGAAGAGCGGTGCTATCCTATCTAGAGAACTCGGGGCGTCGGTGTGCCTCTTGCAGGAGACACATCTCCTCTCCAGGGATTGGCACCGCATGAAAACCCGAGCCTTTCCCCACCAATTCTACTCATCTACTTCAGATAAGAAAGCGGGGTGGCCATTCTGATATCTAAATCATTCCCGGGAACGATGGGGGTCAAAGTGGCGGAGGTGAAGGGCCGGTTACTAGCCTACACATTTTGGGTGGGGGGTGCCCCTCTGGTGGTGGGCTCGGTCTATGCCCCGAACTCGGGACAAGAACAATTTTGAAGCTGGCACTATCCGAGGTCTTATGTTCGCAGGAACGGAAAGTGGTCATAGGAGGGGACCTGAATCTGGTCATGGATGCTGAGAAAGATAGATCGGGGCAACGATATGGCCAAACAGGGGCAATTTCTAAGGCAGGAAAGGACTGGCTAAAGGATAGGGGTCTCCTGGACTTCTGGAGGGTGTCTCACCCCCATCTCACACAATTTTCCTATTACTCCCATGCACACCATACATACGCTAGGCTAGACCACTTCATAGGGACCACAGAAGTACATACAATGGTGGACACAGTAAATATCACACCAGCAGCACTCTCGGACCATGACGCAGTGGTAATGATTCTCTCTATCCCCTCAGTTAAGCGACCTCCAGGGAGGTGGAGACTCCGAGAAAATTTGCTTTCCAGAGCAGGGGTGTCCCAACAACTACAACAATGCATCTCTAATTACCTCGCGATAAATGACTCCCCAGACACGCCTCTTTCAGCTCTCTGGGGGCGTTGAAGGCCGTGGTGAGAGGCGAACTAATCGCTATCTCTGCCGCCGAAACCAAAGAACGCAGAGAAAAACGGGAACTCCTTACGGAGAAAGTGTTAGAACTGGAACGCATACACCAGCGGCTAGGCGCGCCGCGGATATGGCGTCAACTAAAAGCAGCACGAGCACAGCTAGGATCATTAGACCTTGACAGAGCCGAATACGCAGCCCTTCGACTGAAGCACTTATACTATGTGGGGGGCGACAAAACGGGACGACTCTTAGCTAGTAAGCTCAGGGCCCGAGTCCAACGGGCCAAAATACAAACGCTCCGGAATGATGATGGGGAACCAGTTGAGGGAGATGACAAGATTGCTGCGGTCCTTCAGGACTTTTATTCCACGCTCTACGGGGAAACCTCACAGCCAGGTGGTGATGGGGCCACATACCTCCAGGGGGCAGCCACGTCGGCGCTGGACGCCGCGGAGCTGAAGCACTAGACGCGCCCATTACGATAGCGGAGGTGATTGGAGCCATTTCCCGTCTTAAACCCTTGAAGTCGCCGGGCCCGGACGGGTTCTCGGCGGGATTTTATAAGGCCCTCTGCCCACTTCTAGCTCCGATTCTCACGCGGCTTTTTAATTCCTTCCAGGGACCTGGGACTATACCTAGGGACATGCTGACGGCAGACATCGTAGTCATCCCCAAACCGGGGAAAGACGCAACCCAATGTAGTTCTTACCGCCCAATTTCCCTCCTCAATCTCGATCTGAAGTTGTTCACGGGGATCCTAGCAGCTCGATTAGGCCCGCGACTGCCCGGAATCATTGAACCGGACCAGTCGGGTTTCATCTCCAATCGTCAAAGCAGTGACAACACTAAACGAATACTGCATTTGATAGATAAGGCCCATCGCACTACCATGAACGCCCTACTGCTATCGGTCGACGCAGAAAAAGCGTTCGACAGAGTCAGTTGGGACTTCCTAGACAAAACTTTAGTTCATTTCGGCGTGGGGGATCGCTTCCGAACATGGGTAGCGAGTTGCTACTACAAGCCCGCGGCAGTAATTAGGGTAAATGGCGTGACCTCCCGACCCTTCGAGATACAGAGAGGTACGAGACAGGGATGCCCTCTGTCACCCCTTCTTTTCGCCCTATACGTAGAACCGCTAGCGCAACGAATCCCGAGACAACCCTGATATTTTAGGTATCCCTTTCGGGGGAACAGCATACCGTGAGCCTATATGCCGATGATATCCTGGCAACTTTGGAGTCCCCTGAACGCTCAGTCCCAGCCTTCTTGCAAGAACTGACCGCCTTCGGTCAAGTGTCCGGCTTCAAGATGAACGTACAGAAATCCATGGTTTTACATCTAGGGAGTGGGGCAGAACAACGGGAGGAAGAGCGCCCACAATATGGTGAGTTGCAGTCTCGTGACTCAATTACCTACCTGGGGATAGAACTCGCTCCCTCTGTGGCGCGAACGGTCACACAGAACTATACTAAACTCCTCGCCCAAATTCAGAAAGATCTTAGACAATGGCAAAAACATTCTTTATCATTACTAGGCCGCATAGCCGCTATCAAAATGAATATCTTGCCCAAAGCTCTCTACATCTTTCAGACCATACAGGCCTGGCCCCCACCGGGGACCCTACACAAACTCCAGAACGCGGTGCAACAATTCATCTGGGCTGGGGCCCGCCCGCGCATGCGTAGGGATCTTTCACACCGACCCCAGACGAGGGAGGATTGGGTATCCCAAATTTCTTAGAATATTTCAGAGCGGTGCAACTCGACACTTAGTGGAGTGGAGCAGACCCGAGTCCGAAAAAAGATGGCTGTTCCAGGACCGAGCACTGGCGAAACTCTCCTTGTGGAAGGTGCCTTTCCTCAAACGGTCAGATAGACCACCAAATCTCAGGGGCTCCCAGTCACCAATACGCTGCTAAGAGTCTGGGACTCGGTGGCGGTCAAACGCGGATTCACATCCTTTCCCTCACCAATGACTCCCATATTCGATAACCCGGAGTTTTTACCAGGGCTTGAAGAACGAGCGTTTCCGCAATGGCGAACCACGGAATGCAGGTCGGCGGGACACCTCTTCGATCTGGAGGGGTTTCTGCCGTTGGCGGAATTACAACAACTCTATACAATTTCCGCCCCGCAACGCTACCAATACTTTCAGATCCGCCACTGGCTCCTCCATCCCGAGGTGAGACCGCTAGTCCACAGGAAACTCACCACGTATGAGAGATGGTTATTAACCAAAGAGTCGGATAAAAGATGATCTCTGACTTATATAACATGTTGCGTCCACCAGTTCCCTCCTTACCCTCTGCGGGACAGAGGCGCTGGATGCGGGAACTCGGCAGGGAATTAACGGCGAAGGAGTGGCAAGCGATATATTTTCGGGCTAACCACACAGCCCGCAATACAGCTAGCAGAGAAGCGGCGGTCAAAGTGGTTACCTACTGGTACCTAACACCGGCCAGACTACACAAAGGGAACCCTGATCGAAGCCCGACTTGTTGGAGGGGCTGTGACGAAGAGGGCACACTGACGCACCTACTATGGGACTGTAAAGAAGTGACTGACTACTGGGGTGCCATCTTAGATGACATAGATAAGCAATTCGAGACTGAAATTCCCCGATTCCCCGCATACACGTTACTGGGGTTGCCCAATCCACTCACCTACCCCCTGAAGTCGATTAGGGGCAAACAGATGGGTCTGGCGATGGGGGCAGCTACTCAACACATTCTCTCATTATGGGGGACACAGACCCGACCAACACACACAGGTTGGCTACATAAACTTTGGTACCTTATAGGTATGGAGCGGATCCAGGCCACCCTGACGAACTCTACAGATACTTTCCGCACCATCTGGCGTCCACTGCTGTCCCTGTTAGAACTTGAAATGACTGAATTAACATGCCCTAAATACCTCCGTATCCTAAGGCTCACCGAAAGGGGACACACCGACGAGCCATCTTAACCTGCTCACTAATACAAGACTCCCACATTAGGTTCCTCAGAATCACTTCTTCAGCACACCGGTTCGGGGAGGGGAAGAGGGGCTAGGGAAGGGGGAGGGGGTCAGGGAGTTTCTTTCGTTTGTTGTTGATTCACACATTAGCATCATATATTGCGGACTGCAGACACCCCAGGCAACACCCCCATGAGTCTACCTCCATGCTCGGCCAGAACCGGCCTCAAGATGATGCATTTATATGTCTACGGACGTGACGAAAATGGGAGGGAGGACGATCATATATGTATCTTATGGGTTTGTCTGTTGTAACCAAAGCTACATCATTATTTTGATATGTTTGAAAACAATAAAAAACAGAGTTAAACCATAAAATCAGCAGAACTACGAATTCCGATTTACTCACCTGTTATCAGGAGAGACCTCAGTGATGCATCTTTGAGCCCAGTACTGATCCTGAAAAGTAATTCTAACCATACTTACCAGAAACTTGAATTTCCTTCCATAGGCTAACATTGACTGGTTTCACTTGGAAATATTTCTAAGTGTGGAGTTTTGGAACTTTATAATATTCCTCTAAAATCAGCCGAACTACGAATTCCGATTTACTCACCTGTTATCAGGAGAGAACCCAGTGCTGCATCTTTTAGCCCAGCACTGACCCTGAAAAGTAATTCTAACCGTATTTACCAGTAACTTGTATTTCCTTCCATAGGAATCCATTGTCTGGTTTTCAGCAGAAAAGTTTCAAAGTGTCGATTTTCACAAACTACAAATATTCCTTAAAAATCGCCTGTATGACTTAAACGCATTCTTTCAACTGTTTACAGGAGATGCACCAGTGCTGGATCCAGGATCCACCACTGAGTAAGAAAAAGTAACGATAACACTACTTACCTGCTAAGTGAATTTCCTCCCATAGGATAACATTGGTGATTTTATATGAAAAAGTTTCAGTGTCAACTTTTAAAATACAATAATATTCCTTAAAAATCACTACTGTAACCAAAACGCTTTTACTCAACTGTTTACAGGAGATGTCCCAGGACTGAATCTAGGATCCAGTCCTGTGGTTAGAAAAAGTAATCCATAAAGTAACTAATTGCATTTAACTAGAAATTCACATTGAGCTCAATGTTGCATTGTGTTTGAAATTGTGTTGCCCATTGCAACAACTGTAACTACTGTACTTAAAAGTCTATTGCCTATTTGCAAAGTATTTAAACTAAAGTGATTCATTCTGAGAAAGTATATTTTGTAATGTAATGTATAATGTAATTACAATGTAATTAAAAAATAAAATATCTAAAAATAAATAGTTTAAAAAATGTAGTAAATCAGTATCAAAAAAATAAATATAACAATTAATACATTTAAAAATTGTCATTTACAAAACCTTTGAAATTCACTGAAAAAAACCATAGGTTTCAGACATGTTATAGTTAGGAATTAGCATTTAAAAAACCTTTGAAATTCACTGAAAAAACCATAGGTTTCAGGCACGTTATAGTTAGAAATTAGCATTTAAAAAACCTTACAAATTCACTGAAAAAACCATAGGTTTCAGGTACGTTATAGTTAGAAATTAGCATTTAAAAAACCTTTGAAATTCACTGAAAAACCATAGGTTTCAGGCATGTTATAGTTAGAAATTAGCATTTAAAAACCTTAGAAATTCACAGAAAAAACCATAGGTTTTAGGGACAGTTATAGTTAGTTGGACGTTGCACTCGTACAAAACCCGTGAAATTCCCCCGTTATAGTTAGTTCAGCTAACTATAACTCGCGCCCCCGCAATGCACTGCTGATGACGTCACATATTACATCACTCATGACATGGTCAGTGACATCACTGATGACATCACTGATGACATCTCAAATGACATCACTGATGATATCATGCAGTGACTGTGTGTTTCTATCAACTGACTTCTTCACCCCTTCTGCCTAATGCCAGTTTCCATAGCAACAGGTCATGGAACATTCAACTTAACTGACAGGTCACAAGTTCACCATATTTTCAAGTTCACCACACAATGTTGCAAATGCAAACAGCAGGTGTGGTTGGCTTTTCAAAACATGACCTTATCCTTTCTATTGTACCTTTCAAACATTGTTTACTAACCAATAAGAAACTTGCTTTTTAAACAAAGTAAAATGCACCCTATTTTTGAATGTACAATGTTCTTAAACAGCCAATCAATTCCCTTCTTTTTTTAAAACAGCATCTTCTCCACAATTTTAGATACCTCTCATTCTACCAACTGATTACCTCAGCTACAGACATCTTTTGATTACCTACAGACATCCCTTCAAGATGCTTTCTGTGTGGATTGTTGGGCACAGCTATGTATTCTGGTGCAAAAGGTATGCTGAACACAGAGGTATTGACAAAGACCTAGCATTGCAAAATGTAGACATTAAATGGATTGGACAGAGAGGATTAAAGTGGCACCAATTGATGCCTTTGGTTAAAACCTTTTTGGATCTCCAAGCCCCTGACCTCATGATTGTGCACTGTGGTGGCAATGACCTAGGCACATTGACTGGGGTAGGTCTGGAACTGCTAATGAAGGACACCTTTTCAGAACTGATGTTGCTTTTCCCCCAAACTGACTTTGTATACTCTAACATATACCAAAGACAGAAATGGAAATGGTCCAATCAATTTTGTCCTCAGATTGAAAAAGCTATAAAAAATGTCAATAAAGCTGTTTCTGCTTACCTCAGAGACCATAGAATGGGCTCCATCTATAACAACAATCTTCGTTTAAATATGGATGGCATCTACAGAAGTGATGGAGTACACTTCACTGATGAAGGCAACAGAGTGTTTCTCAACAACCTGAAGCTCTGCATCCGCACTTACATGTAGCTACAACAATCTCCCAATGAAAACAAGGGCTCTTTTTAGAGCCATTCAATAACCCAACATATAACCTAGGTTTATATAAAAAAAAATCTTAATTATTTTTGCTTGGAGTCGCACACCCAGCGCGACTAAAGGAGCCGCGCACCCCTCGTGTTCACACCATGGGGCCGCGCTGGGAGCCGCGCACCCCTCGTGTTCACACCAGGGGTCCGCGCTGAGCACTGCACTAGGGTTGCGACTCCAAATTTTGGCGGAAAAAAAAACGTCCACTTCCATTATTTTATATTCGCCCCGGGGACCCCATCCCCCGGGGCATGCCCAAATCTAGTTATTTTTTTTTTTTTTAAAAAGAGGAGGGGGGACCACGCGACCCCCCTCCCGGGCCATTTTGGGCCTCGGGGACCCCATCCCACAGGACCTGGTCTCACTGTTGGGGACCGTGGGGGGAGCCCCAATGCCCCCATGGTCCAGCCGGCTCCCCTCCTCCTGCAGGAGCCGGCATTGCTTTTCCACAAGGGGAGCTGCTAACATGCAGCTGCCCTTGAGGAAAAGCAATCTGCTTTGAATTTTGGAAGCGAGAGCAGGAAACCTGCTCTCGCTTCCAAAATAATAATAATAATAACAAACTTATAAAGCGCTTGGTTACACTAACCAGTGTGTCCCCGCGCTGCGGCACAGATCAGGTTGCGGACAAAGGAAACAAGTGATTAAACAAGAGAACTCAGAGAAGGAAAGAGCCAGGTTTTTAGTTTTTTACGAAAGAGTGTCTCCGCATACTCCAGCCGGAGCCCCGGGGGGAGTTTATTCCAATGTTTGGCAGCCAGGAAACGAAAGGAGCGACCACCCATCCTCGCTCTCTTGATGTTCGGGATGCTGACCTGCCCTGTCCCGCTAGATCTCAAACAGCGGGTCGGAGAGTATGGGGTGAGAAAGTCATGCAGGTAGGTGGGTCCTTTTCTCTGTAAAATGCGATGGCTCACACACATAGCCTTGAACAGGATTCGTTCCCTTACCGGGAGCCAGTGAAGGGAAGCCAGGGCCTTGTTGGAAGAGGCTCTCTGGGTAACATTAAAACGAGACGAGCCGCAGCATTCTGAATGCGTTGGAGTCTCTGCACACATTTGGAACTTGCTCCCAAATACAGGACGTTCCCATAATCCATGCGTGACGTCACCAGAGCGTGGACCATAGTTTTCCTTGCTGAGATTGGCAGTACATCCAAGGTCTTCCGGAGACCTCTCATGACCCCGAAACATTTCCCCGCCACGCGCCTAGTGTGATTATCAAAGGAAAGCTTGGAATCCAGCCACACCCCAAGATTCTTTACCTGATCACAGGGGGACGGGGTAGTTCCCAGTGTCTGCGGCCACCAAGCTGATGACCAGATAGTGGGAGCTTTACCTATCACAAGAACTTCAGTTTTATTACCATTAAGCTTAAGGCAGTTGTCAGCCATCCAAGACGCCAGTTCTTGAAGGCACGTCGAGAAATTGATGGCTGCCTTCTCATGTTCTTGTGTTAGGGACACCACCAATTGTGTGTCGTCAGCGTAAGACACAACACTAACCCCAAATTTTTCAATAATCTCTGCCAAAGGGGTAATGTACAGATTAAAGAGGGTGGGGCTAAGGGTGGAGCCCTGTGGGACCCCTTGGTTCAGCTTGATACTTTTAGAGTAGTAAGGTTCCTGGGACACCTGGAAACTACGCTCGTGAAGAAAGGACTCAAGCCATTCCATGGCTAGGTCCGCCAAACCTCCTTTCCTCAGGCGCTGAAGTAAGATTGGATGAGCCACCGTGTCAAATGCGGCGCTGAGGTCGAGTAGGACTAAGGCCACCGTTTGTCCCGCATCTACATATTTGCGGATAATTTCGGTGGAGAGAAGCAGCGCCGATTCGGTGGAATAAGATGTTCGGAACCCCGATTGAGTGGGGTGAAGCAAGCTGTGTTTACTAATGTGAGCTGTCAATTGGGTATTAACCACCTTCTCTGCAATTTTGGCGAAATATGGTAGCAGAGAAATCGGACGTAGGTTCTCCAGTTGGCTCATGCTAACATCTAGCTTATTTTTTAATGGGAGGACGATCGCCTCTTTCCATTTTGTCGGGACCGTTCCTGTGGTAAAGGAGAGCTCAAGAAGGTGCCTGATATAAGGCTCAAGTATCTCAAGGCTCCCTCTTATCACCTTAAGGGTCTGAGTGTGTGAGATTTTTCATTAAACACATTTATTTGCAAGGTGAGTTATACATTTTTGAGGTTTATTTAAAAAAGATTTGACATTATTCTAAAACTGTGTTGTTTGAAATATATTATTAAATGTAGAGATGTATATTGGAATTAGTTTCATTGTACTTGAATATTGTTTAAAAAAGAGTCTGTACAGTAATATGTGTATTTTTAAGATGATTACTGATGTTATTAATTAAGCTTGTTTTTTAAGTCTGTTCAAAGGTATAGTTGAATGATGCCTCATATTTTTAGATAGTTGGTTGAAGATGCAGTACAAATGTGTAGTTTGAAAGATGTTCATATAAGGTGTAGTTTATTAGCCTTCATTTTTTCTTCTCTCTACAAAGGTATAATTGAATGATACTGCATAATTATAGATACTTTGGTAAAGATGCAGCACAACTGTGCTGTTTGAAAGATGATCATATAAGGTGTAAAAAATTAGGTTTCTGTTATTAGTTTGTACAGAAGGTAAAGTTAAATGATGCCATATGTTTTAAGATAGAGTGGTGAAATAAGGTGATGTTAATTAGGCTTCTTTTTGTAGTCTGAGCAAAGGTATAGTTGAATTATGCCACATAATTTTAGATAGAAAGGTGAAGATGTATAATAAAAGTGTGGTTTTAAAAATGCTCATAAAAGGTGTTGTTAATTATCGTTCTTTCTTAAGTCTGTTGAGAGGTATAATTTAATGATGTTGCATATTTGTAGATTGAATGGTCAAGTTGTAGCTCAAAAGTAAACCACAACATATTACCCTTTCTGGCATGTTGTACTAATCTACTTAACTAGATAGTATGTAATAACTCATCTATGTGTTCAGATTCTATTTATACAGTTGTATGTATGCTTAGTGAACTATTGAGAGGTGCCTGACCGATTACAGGAGTGCAAAGGTAGTGAATATGTGATTTTAAAACTACATGAGTAATGATTGACTGATTCCATATTGTGCAATCACCCAGTTAGTATCCAAGCACTACCCATGCACTCATGCAATGACCCAAGCACTAACTCATGCACTGCTACAATCCCCAGAGCACTACCTATGCACTCCAGCAATCCCCCTGTCACTCCCTGTGCACTGTTCCAATTACCCAGCCAGCACCATGTACTTATCCAATCAGTCCGCCAAAACCCAAGCACTTATAAATTCACCATGTATTCTCCTTACAGTACTCTAATCATCCAGTTACTATCCATGTACTCATGCAATGACCCAGGCACTAACTCATGCAGTGCTACATGTGAGAAGTTGACCTGGTATATGCTGTCCACTAGTTATAGTGGGCACCTTGCACCAGTCCAAACGACCTTTATTGATGATAGGTTTAAAGACAACCTTTATTGAAAGCTATCCGAGTGGTACCTATGGAGAGCAGCCTTCAGGCTAAGTCTTGAAGGAGTGTTAAGCTGTTTGTTTTACCAGGTATATTCTCATGAATGACCAAATGAAAGGAGAACCACACCAGGTATATATATAAAATATATGTATTTATTACTAAACACTACCCAATAGTCTCTTTATGAGGCTAGAGGTCAAAGTACACAAGTTACAAGTCAAATAGCACAGTAAAGTAGCACAATATACGATTAGCCCTAGGGGCGTACCAAACCATATATTAAGAAAGTGGTATAAGAACCACGACTTAAGTAGACACAAGGCCTAGAGCCTGTAGAATCGCTGGGACCCCAAGGAACCACCCAAGGTAGTGATGCAGGGGCCCCACGGGGGCCGTGTGCAGTGTGTGAACACAGCCGCAAGCTCTGTTAAAGTCTATGGGAAAGTCGCGGTTAGAGTTTTAGAGTTTAAGGACACTTAGAAATGGACTAGGACCAAACCATCTTGGACTTAGACAGTTCTAGGGTCAACACCCATGGGAGCACCGGAGTACTCGAGTTACCTCACCCAGGGAAGCCGGGTGCACAGGTGTCAAATGGTGTCGGATCGCGTCGTCGTTTTCAATGACAGTCTGAAGAGAAGTGCTGCTGCCGGGAAGATGCGAAGTGTCCGAAGAGATCCAAGCCTGGATCGAAGATGATAAGAACCTGAAAGCAGAGGGGACAGAGTCTGGGTCACTTGCCAGTGACCAGGGGCATGATAGTGGAATGCCCACCGATGTCGGGTGCTTCAGGTGAAGGAGGTGAAGCTTGACTCTTCAGCCACGAGACCCAGGAGGTGTAGATGACAACCAGGAGCAGGGGAGTCACTCCTTGACCCCAAGGGAGATTTCTTCAGTCCTCTACTCTTGAGTAGAGTGTTGAAGTTCCAGGATTCAGTTGCAGAGTTTCATCCAGGGATATCTAAAATCCTGTTGCCAGGGGTTCCTTACTTATACCTAAGAAAGGGGTTGGACTAACTCTGTGGACCCACCTATGGGAGGGTTTGGAAAGAGGGGTGGCTACACCCATTTCCTTTGTCCAGTTTCGCACCAGAGCAGGGGCTGGCAGCCCCTGCAACCGGTTTGAACTGGGGTATGCACGAGGACACCAAATGTGCCCCCAGTGCAGGACTTCAAAGCACTCTTGGAGTGCACCCACCCAGCCCCAATCCACTAAGGCCTGTCTGGGAGGTGGTAACACCTCCCTGTGACAGGAAACCTATTGTCCAGGCCTCCCCTGCCAGAGTTTCGGTCAGCAGCAGGAGGCCAGACTCGTGTCTGTGGCTGCAGCATCCATTTTGTGATGCCAGGGCTCTGTTTGGTTGGTACCGGGTATACCGGTGGTGTCATGTCTCTCCCTCTAGAAGGGTGGGATCATACTCCCACACCAGTTACTGGTGTGGGGGTATGATTCCAAGGTGTTTGACACCAAACACTACATGTTTCCGTGCAGCCATCCCAAAGTTAGCATTTACCATGAGGATATAATGCACTTAAGAGTATATGGTCAGGCTGCACCACAGACAACCCCGGAGAGGAGATTCCGAGGGCTGCAGAGGGGCTCTGCTCATGCATGGGCACCCTCTCACATAAAACCAAGCACCCTGCCTTCAGGATTGATAAGGCCTGCCATAGGGGTGACTGATAGGTTTCTATGTGCAGTGATAGGTGAGATATAGTGAACCTATATCTCTGTAAGGGGTGCATGCACCACCTCACTCAGGCTGCAGTAGCAGTCCTGTGGTGTCATTTTGGATGGCTTTCCAGGGGTGGCACAATACATGCTTCAGCCCCTGGTAGGCCTCTGGGGTACCTATGCCCTGGGTACATAGTATACCATATACTAGGGACTTATAAGGGCACTCCAGAACCCAATCTGTGGTGTACCTAAAGTACATGGAATCAATTTATAAGAGAAAGCAGATAGGCTGGGGACCTGAATAGCAGGTTCCCAGCCAAACTAAGTAAAAAACCATCAAACACCAGAAAAAAAGTGGGGGCAACTATGTAGACAGATTCCACCTTCCTACATAACCCCCCCAAACAAAAGGAGATAAGGCTAACCTTGGCCAGTTGAGCCTTTATTGACTAAGTGGCCATATAAGGAAGTACCTGCACTTGCATGGTTACCCCCTGTCTTATGGTCCACTAAGCTATCCCTCACCCTAAGGGTATGAGAGGGTCTCCACCATGGGGAATTAGTACCTGTGGTGTGCTTTAGTAAAGAAAAAGGCTGATGAGGTGTCTGAGTAGGGAAGTGAGACCCTAGGAGTGTTGGTCTCAGCTTCCTCAGATCACTGATCACCATGTATGCCTTTCTTTCCATGACTGAGTTGCACTTTGCTCTAAGGGTCAACATTTGGCTGCCTACAGCTGGGGGTTGGGTCCCTTTGGATGGAACACTGGAGGGACATGGCAGGTTTGGAACCTTTTGGTCCCAGGTTTGCCCTTGCCTAACAGAGTCCTTCTGGGGGAGGTCCCTACACAAAGGTATGGGGGATCCCTCAGTGTGTTGAGGAATTTTCACCTGGCTAGGGCTACCAGACTGGGTGCCCCTAATCTGCTGATGGGGGGGTTTCTCTGGACAGGGGGCCCTGTGGGGTCCACTGACCTCCCTGACCTCTGCAGCCCTGGGCTCACTGAGGCAGGGCAAAGAGGGGCAGGTTACCTGCTCCAGACTGGGTGCCACCTTGGAAGGGTCCCCTGCCATCAGAGGGGTTGTCAGGCCAGGCCTGACTACCTCTGGGGCAGTTCCTTCACTAGGGGTAGGATCAGTTCCCTGAGGAGGCTGACCCTGACCTATAGTCTGGGGGGGAAGAAGACTTTTCTTTGACCCTTGTGCTCTCTTGTGGAGGAGAGTGGGCCATTCTTTCAGGCTCCATCACTCCAAACTTTTTCCTGGGGTGGGGCTGTGGCCATCACAGCCCCCCTAACTTTCTCAGGGATGCCCAGCATTCTCAGATGGGCTTGGTGTTCAACTTCAGCCCATGCTGAAATTTCTAGATCATTGCCCATCAGGCAATCTACAGGCAAGGTTGGGGACACTGCCACTCTTTTTGGGCCTGTCACCCCTTCCCAGCTGAGATTGACTATGGCCATGGGGTGATCTGTTCTGACACCATCAATGTTGGTCACCTGGTATTTAAACTCAGGTAAAAGCTGGTGAGGGGGGACTAGTTTCCATGCCACCATGGTGACACTGGCCCCTGTGTCCCTGAATGCCACAGCTTTCTGACCATTAATCATTGGCTCCAGTCTGTACCTGCTCAATGCATTGGGACCCATGGTAAAGGTGGCAAATCCTATACCACCATCAGAGTCAGAGGAGTGTGTTGAGGGGGTCCTGTCTAAACTAGGGACCACCTCTGTTCCCCTTGCAAAAGCACCTAACTTTTTGGGTGCACTACTCCCAACTGGGGGATTACTACTGGTAGTACCAGGAGGGGTGGTAGTATTTGTTGAAGGAACATTTTCTTTATTGCCAATCCTGGGGCAACTGGGATCAGTTTTCCAGTGGCCAGGCTTTTTACAAACATGGCAATATGGTTTCTTTTCAGGAGAGGAAGGAGTTTGGGGCCCACCCCCAGAAGAGGACTTTTGGGGCCCTGTAGTGGATTCATTCTTAGTTTTATCCCCACCTTTCTCTTGGGACTTGGTAGAATCTTTCTTCTGGTCACCACCCTGATTCTTAGGCCTTACCCTGGTTCTGACCCATTTGTCTGCCTTCTTTCCCAATTCTTGGGGAGAGGTCAGATCAGAGTCCACCAGGTACTGGTGCATAAGCTGGTTTTGACAATTATTAAGGATCTGCTCCCTCATAATCAAATTGTACAATCCTATAAAGTCATGCACTTTGCTGCCATGTATCCAACCTTCCAGAGCCTTAGTAGCACAATCTACAAAGTCAACCCAGTCTTGAGTCTGAGTCTTTTGGGTATCTCTGAACTTCAACCTATACTGTTCAGTGGTTAGGCCAAACCCATCAATCAGAGCACTCTTCAAGACTTTGTAATTGTCAGCATCCTCTTCTCTAACAGTGAGTAGCTTGTCTCTACCTTTGTCTGCAAAGGAGAGCCACAAGATTGCTGTCCACTGCTCCTGGGGGACCCTCTGAACTTTACAAGCCCTTTCCAGTGCAGTAATCCATTTGTGGATGTCATCCCCACTGTGGTAGGGAGGGAAAATCTTGCTCAGGTTTCTATGGTCATAAGACCTTTCCCTATCACTAGGGAAGTTGCTGCCATGATGGGACTCTAGTCCCAATTTTCTTCTTTGTCTATGAAGCTCTAGGGACTCCCTGTCTATAGCCAACTGCTCTCTTCTGATCCTAAGCTGAGCTTCTCCATACTTGAGCAGTCTCTCTTTCCTTTCATGAGAGGATTCCCTCCTATGAGAGGAAACAGAGGTCCCTACAGAGGTGTCAGAATGGTTAGACTCCTGAGAAGGAGATCTTGACCTTCTAGGCACACTCACAACTCTTCCTGGTGGGACAAAGGGGAGGCCATTCTGGTCCTCCTCCTCATCTGCAGGAGGAGCTGGATTTTCCAGGTCAAGATCATTGTCATCTTCCTGGCCAGTTTCAGAGGTGAGGTCCTGGGTTTCTTCACCCCTGGTCCCTTCCTCATCTTCTGCCCCACCCTCTCTGCCTACCCCTTCAGACCCTGTGAGTCTTCTGAGATCATCCAACAGAAGCACCTCTATGAGGCGTTGGGTGTTGGCACTTTTGCCTGTCTTCAGCTTCCTAGTACTGCACAATGCTCTCAATTCCAAGAATGGGAGGTTGTCATACTTGGAGGGTAGAAGCCCATTGGCTTCTGGCAGGGACCCACTGGTTCCTGGCCTTGAAGACATCACTAGTGAGGTGTGGTGTATGCACTACCTACTCTAGTGTGGCCTACTAAACTCTCTTGAGTTGTAGAAAGGGTGTGCTAAGCCCTTGACACACAACTCTAAGTTCAGTAGAACTTACTGTATTTCTAAGCTTGAATTTATATGTACCTGAGGTACCTTTAGTGGTTTTCAGTTAGTCACACACTTGAGATTATCTGGTAAAACAAAGGCAAGCTTGAATCCAACCGCTGCACACCAATGTGAGAAGTTGGCCTGGTATATGCTGTCCACTAGTTATAGTGTGCACCTTGCACCAGTCCAAACGACCTTTATTGATGATAGATTTAAAGACAACCTTTATTGAAAGCTATCCTAGTGGTAGCTATGGAGAGCAGTGTGAGAAGTTGGCCTGGTATATGCTGTCCACTAGTTATAGTGGGCACCTTGAACCAGTCCAAACAACCCCTTATGGAGATAGGTTAAAGACAACCTTTATTGAACGCTATCCTAGTGGTAGCTATGGAGAGCAGCCTTCAGGCTAAGTCTTGAAGGAATGTAAAGCAGCTTGTTTTACCAGTCTATAATCTCTTGAGTGACCAAATGAAAGAGGACCACACAGGTATATATATAAAATACATGTATTTAGTCTTAAACACACCCCTCTAGTCTCTTTATGAGGCTAGAGTTCTAAGTACATAGTTTACAAGTCAAATATCAACAATAATACCACAAATACACGTTTGAGCCCTAGGGGCGTACCAAACCATATACCAATAAAGTGGTATAAGAACCACGACTGAGCTAGACACAAGGCCTAGAGCCTGTAGAAGTGCTTGGACCAGCAAGGAACCACCCAAGGTAGTGACACAGGGGACCCACGGGGGACGCGTGCAGTGTGGGAACACAGCCGCGAATCACCGTTAACTTCTATGGGGAAAGTCGCGGTTGGAGTTTTAAAAGAAATGGACACTTAGGGGAGGACTTGGAGCAAACCCCTTTAGAACTAGGCAGTTCTAGAGTCAATACCCACGGGAGCACCAGAGTACTCGAGTTACCTCACCCAGGGAAGCCGGGTGCATAGGTGTCTTTTGGCGTCGGGTTTCGTCGTCGTTTTCAATGGCGATCTGCTGCAAAGTGCTGCTGGCGGCCAAGTCGAAAGTGTCCGGGTGGATCCAAGGGTGGATTGAAGATCTGAAGGACCTGAAAGCAGAGGGGAAAGAGTCTGGGTCACTAGCCAGTGACCAGGAAGGCGATGAGCAGATGCCCACCGATGTCGGGTGCTTCAGGTTGGTTGACAGTCATCTTGACTCTTCAGCCACGAGGTCCAGGAGGCGTCGATGACAACCAGGAGCTGAATTCGAGCTGTCCCACGACGTTTGTCTATTGCTGGGATGTTAGCGACTGGATTGGACCCAACAAGCCTTGGCAACGGCAAGTCACGTGGAAACAAAGAAAGGACGTTGATGCAGACCAGCAAGGTCTGAGGGACTCACCCAGCAAGGGTAAGTCAGGGCACATCTGGAGCAACCAGGAAAGCTCAAACAGAAGAAGAGTTGCCTTCGGGAAGACCCACTAGCCAACGGACTAGAGATCGCAAAGGAGCCTCGAGTGGACGCACTTGGAGCTGGCTCACAGGACACTCGTGGAGTGGAGGCCAGTGATCTTTGGTGCAGTCGGTTCTGGAGGCGAGGGCTACTCAAAGCCCAAAGCACAACTTCGAGAGAGACCAGGAAGATGATGCACTTGCAAAAGTTTTTGGTGTCCAGGGGTCACGGTTCCACGTTACCCACGACAGCTACGTGCCTCAGCTTCACTGGGGTGTCAGGGCAGCCTCGGTGAAGTCTGGAAATCCACCTCTGGTGATGCAAAGACTTCGGTGTCTGGCGGAAGCTTCAGCGATGCAAACCGGACAGTTGCTTCTTAGGTGCCTGCCAAGCAGGGGAGTCACTCCTTGACCCCAAGGGAGATTCTTCAGTCCTCTAATATTGAAGTAGAGCGTCGAAGGTCCAGGATTCAGCTTCAGAGTTTCATCCAGGGTAATCTAAAGTCCTAAGGACTGGGGTCCCATACTTATACTAAGTTAGGGGGTTGGACATACTCTGGGGACCCACCTATGGGAGGGTCAGGGAAGAGGGGTGGTTACACCCATTCCATTTGTCCAGTTTCGCGCCAGAGCAGGGGCAGGTAGCCCCTGCAACCGGTTTGAACTGGACTATGCACAGGGACACCAAATGTGCCCCCAGTGCAGGACTTCAAAGCACCAGAGAATGCTCCCTCCCAGCCCCAATACACACTATCCTGTCTGGGGAGGTGGTTACACCTCCCTGCGACAGGAAACCTATTGTCCAAGCCTCCCCTGCCGGAGTTTCAGTCAGCAGCAGGAGGCCAGACCAGTGTCTGTGGCAGCGGCATCCATTTTGTGATGCCAGGGCTCTGAAAAGTTTATACCGGGTATGCCGGTGTGTACATGTCTCTCCCTCTAGAAGGGTGGAATGCTACCCCCGCCGCCAGGACTGGCAGGGGGGGTAGTATTCCAAGGTGTTTGACACCAAACACGACATGTTTTGGTTCAGCCAGTCCAAAGTTAGCATTCTACCGCGAGGATATAATGCACTTAAGAGTATATGGTCAGGCTGTACCACAAACAGCACCAGAGGATTGACTCCGAACGCTGCAGAGGAGCTCTGCTCATGCAGGGGCACCCTCTCACATAAAAACCAGGCACTCTGCCTTCAGGATTGGTAAGGCCTGCCATAGGAGTGACTTATAGGTTTATATGTGTGTGCAATGGTAGTGATATAGGTAGCCTATACCACAGTAAGGGGTGCATGCACCACCTTACCCAGGCTGCAGTAGCAGACCTGTGGTGTCATTTTGGAGGGCTTCCCAGGGGTGGCAAAATACATGCTTCAGCCCCTGGTAGGCCTCTGGGGTACCTATGCCCTGGGTACATAGTATACCATATACTAGGGACTTATAAGGGCACTCCAGAATCCAATCAGAGATGTACCTAAGGTACATGGAAACCATTTTAGAGAGGAAGCAGCTAGACTGGGGTTCTGATTAGCAGGGCCCCAGCCAGACTAAAGTTGAAAAACAGTGAAGCATCAGCAAAAAGTGGGGGTAACCATGTGAGGCAGATCCTACTCTCCTACACATCCCCCCCCAAATGCAGGGACATTAAACTAACCTTGACCAGTTGAGTCTTCATGTTCTAAGTGGAAGTACCTAGAGAGTCCATCTGCATTGGCACGGTTACTCCCAGGTCTATGTTCCACTGTAAAGTCCATCCCCTGTAGGGAAATGGACCTCCTGAGCAGTTTGGGGTTTTCACCCTTCATTTGTTTTAGCCATATAAAGGGGCTTGTGGTCTGTTTGAACAAGGAAGTGAGTACCAAACAAGTATGGTCTCAACTTCTTCAGAGCCCAGACCACAGCAAAGGCCTCCCTCTCTATGGCTGACCAACGTTTCTCTCTAGGGGTCAGCCTTCTGCTAATGAAAGCTACTGGCTGATCCTGACCTTCATCATTCAATTGTGACAGTACAGCCCCTACCCCCAATTCAGATGCATCTGTTTGGACAATGAACTTCTTGGAGTAATCAGGACTCTGAACCTTTTTAGGCATAAGTCATTTAGGGGTGTCACTATTGATCCATACCCCTTGACAAATCTCCTATAGTACCCAGTCAGGCCTAAGAAGGCTCTCACCTGAGTCTGGGTAGTTGGAGCAACCCAGTCCATGATGGTCTGGATCTTGCTCTGCAGTGGTTGAACCTGGCCTCCACCTACAAGGTGGCCCAGGTACATAACCTGACTCTGCCCTATCTGGCACTTGGTGGCCTTGATAGTGAGGCCTGCCTTTTGCAGGGCCTCCAAAACATTCCTTAGGTGGACCAGGTGATCCTCCCAGGTGGAGCTAAAGACAGCAATATCATCAAGATAAGCTGCACTGTAGGCTTCCAGACCTGTGAGAACTGTATTCACCAACCTTTGGAAAGTGGCAGGTGCATTCTTCAAACCAAAGGGCATTACCACAAATTGATAATGCCCACTAGGGGTTGAGAATGCTGTTTTTGGCTTTGCATCATCAGCTAGTCTGATCTGCCAGTAGCCAGCTGTTAGGTCAAATGTGCTGAGATACTTGGCTGAGGCCAAAGTGTCTATTAGCTCATCTACCCTGGGTATTGGATGGGCATCAGTCCTAGTGACTGCATTGAGACCCATGTAGTCCACACAAAACCTCATCTCTCTTTTCCCACCACTGGTGTGAGGTTTTGGCTAAGGGTGGGCGGAATTTGCGGAATTGCGTTCCGCAAAATTCCGCGAAACGGCAAAAAATCTCCGCGAGCGCGCGGAATTTCGCGTGCTCGCGGAGATTTTGCTGCGCCCCTTTATATCTGTGGGTGCTTCCTGTTGAGGTTTAATTTTTGTGACAGGAGCATTGTGCCAGCCCCCATCAAGGATTACAGCTAACTTTTCACGTTGGAAATGGAGAGACGGCACATCTGCTTAACAACGCTCACGAATTCTGCACACCTGCCCTGCATATTTATCCACGAAGATGCCTCCGTTTTGTGCAATACCTCTACTCAGCTGGAGTACTTTCTACTGGCTAATCTGTAAGTTCTACCTCGTTGGGTAAATGTATAGTGCCTTTCCTACACTACAGCTGCGTACAGGACCTGAAGAATTTTCCCCAGTGACCTGTGTGTCTGTAACTTTGCCACCGCCCGAAAGCACCGGGGTCCTTTGATTAAGCTGCCCATCAGCGGCAGACGAGGAGAAGGAACCTCCTGGTCACAGGAACTACACGAGGATTACAGCTAACTTTTCACGTTGGAAATGGAGAGAAGGCACGTCTGCTTAACCACGCTCACGAATTCTGCACGAGGATTGCGCTCGGGAAAATCAAGGATACAAAGACCTCCATCAGGGATTACAGCTAATGTTTGGCGGTAAATCTGGGCAGAAAGCACTCCTGCTGAGCCTCGCCCTTGCTCACGAATTTTTTGTGCTGATTAAACTGATTAATGCGTTACAGAATTTGAGCTTCAACTCGGGCACCTGCTTTATTGAAATCTGTAAGTGCTTCATGCACCCGAATTCCGTTCCGCCGCGGATCGCGGAAGTTTCGACATTTCCGCGTTCCGCGCGGAACGCAAAAATGCCGAAATTTCGCAAGTTCCGCGAGCGGAACGGAATTTGCCGCCCACCCTTAGTTTTGGCACAAGGACCACTGGACTAGCCCAAGGGCTATCTGAGGGATCAATAGCTCCCAAATCCAACATTTTCTGGACTTCTGTCCTGATACAGTCCCTGACATGGTCAGGTTGCCTATAAATCTTATTTTTAATAGGCAGACTGTCCCCAGTGTCCACTTCATGAGTGCACCAGGTGGTATGACTTGGAGTCAGAGAGAACATATGTCTGTACTGATTGAGCACTTGTCTGCAATCAGTTTGCTGCTGGGCAGTGAGGCTGCCTGCCAAGGCTACATCATCCACTGACCCATCATCAGGGTTCTGTGAGAGCAGGTCAGGGAGTGGGTCACTCTCTTCCTCCTGTCCCTCATCAGTAGCCATGAGCAAGCCCATGTCTGCCCTGTCCACATATGGTTTCAATCTGTTGACATGGAGAACCCTGTGGGGACTCCTGGGTGTTCCTAGGTCTACCAAATAGGTAACCTCACCCTTCTGCTCAACAATGGTATGGGGTCAACTCCATTTGTCTTGGAGAGCTGCTGGGGCCACTGGCTCCAACACCCACACCTTCTGCCCTGGCTGGTAAACAGTCAGTACAGCCTTTTGGTCATGCCAGGCTTTTTGCAATTCCTGGCTAGCCTCAAGGTTTTTAGTTGCCTTTTTCATGTACTCAGCCATCCGGGAGCGGAGACCAAGTACGTAGTCCACTATGTCCTGCTTTGGGGGCTTGAGAGGTAACTCCCATCCTTCCTTCACCAGGCACAATGGACCCCTGACAGGATGGCCAAACAAAAGTTCAAAAGGGCTGTAGCCAACCCCCTTTTGAGGCACCTCCCTGTATGCAAACAAAAGGCAGGGCAAGAGTATGTCCCATCTTCGCCTAAGCTTCTCTGGGAGCCCTTTAATCATGCCCTTTAAGCTTTTGTTGAATCTCTCAACTAAACCATTGCATTGTGGGTGATAGGGTGTGGTGAATTTGTAAGTCACTCCGCACTCCTTCCACATTGCCTTTAAGTATCCAGACATAAAGTTTGCATCCCTGTCTGATACAACCTCCTTAGGGAAGCCCACTCTTGAGAAAATTCCCAGGAGGGTTCTTGCCACCACAGGTGCTGTAGTGGTCCTAAGGGGAATAGCCTCTGGGTACCTAGTGGCATGGTCCACCACCACCAGGATAAACCTGTGCCCAGATGCTGTTTGGGGATCCATGGGACCAACAATGTCAATCCCCACCCTTTCAAAGGGAACCCCCACCACAGGTAGTGGTATCAGGGGGCCTTTGTAGTGCCACCTGCCTTGCCACTGGCCTGGCAGGTTACACAGGAGCGACAAAACTCCTTGGTGTCTTCAGACATGTGGGGCCAGTGAAAGTGAGGGACAATTCTGTCCCAAGTCTTGTTCTGGCCCAGGTGACCTGCTAGAGGAATGTCATGGGCTAGGGTCAATAGGAAGCCCCTGAACCTCAGAGGTATAACCAACCTCCTGGTGGCAACAGGCTTGGGGTCTCTACATTCGGAGTACAAGAGTCCATCTTCTCAATATACTTTATGGGGACCACTAGCATTCCCAGCAGCCTCAGCAGCTGCTTGCTGTCTGAGGGGTTCAAGAGAGGGGCAGCTCTGCTGCTCCTGGCTCAGATCTGCCCTGGAAGGGCCCCCTGTCCCCTAGAACTCAACCTGATCAGGCTCAAGCTCCTCTGGGACAGTTCCTTCCTCAGGACTGAGATCATCTCCCTCAAGAGACTGATCTTCTTTCTGAGCCAAGGGGGAAGGCACTGCCTTAACCCTACTCCTCCTCCTCTTGGATGGCACTTGGTCCATTGTTCCAGGATCCAAGGCCTGTTCAGTGTTAGTCATTTTTGCCTGTGACCTGGTCACAGCAAACACATCTGCAGGGATGCCCAGCATTTCTGCATGGGTCCTGAGCTCCACTTCTGCCCAAGCTGAAGTTTCTAGATCATTGCCAAGCAAGCATTCAACTGGTAGGTTTGCACTCACCACAACCTTCTTAAGGCCAGTTACCCCTCCCCAGGAGAAGTTAACAACTGCCAGAGTATGGTCTGTTCTGACATTGCTAGCATTGGTCACTTGGTACATTTCACCAAGTATAATCTGCCCAGGATCCACAAGATCTTGTGTCACCATGGTGACACTTGCTCCTTTGTCCCTGTATGCCAAAGCATCTTTTCCATTTATTAATGGCTGTTGTCTGTACTTGCCCAGATTACTGGGACTCACAGAGGAGGTCACATCCATGCCTCCATCACAGACTAGGACAGCCTGAGTGAGTTCTCTGACTAGGCCAGAGCTCATCTCATTACCCAGGATCAACCCTACTAAACCCTTGGCTTGTGTACTCCCACCACCATTTGTAACTGCACTAGGGGGAACAGGTGCCTTAGGGGCATTGGTGGGGGCTGGAATAGAGTCTTTGGACTTGGTGCAATCACTGGTCCAGTGTGTCTTTTGCTTAAAGACTTTGCACCATGGTTTCTTTTGGCCTTTCCCTTTGTTAGACTGTGAATCCCCACCTGAAGAAGATTTTTGGGGGCCTTGTGAAGACTTATGGTCTTTACCCTTCTCCCCACCCTTGTCAGAGTTTTTAGAATCTTGCTTCTTTGGGTCACCACCTTGGTTCTGTACCTTCTGCCTCACCCTGGTTCTGACCCATTTGTCTGCCTTCTTTCCCAATTCTTGAGGAGAGGTCAGATCAGAGTCCACCAGGTACTGATGCAACAGCTGATTTTGACAGTTATTAAGAATCAGCTCCCTCATGATAAGATTGAAGTCACATACCTTACTGCCCACTAACCAACCTTCCAGAGCCTTAGCAGAACAATCAACAAAGTCCACCCAGTCTTGATTTTGTACCTTTTGGGTATCTCTGAACTTTAACCTGTATTGTTCAGTTGTTAGGCCAAACCCATCAATCAATGCACTTTTCAAGACTTGATAATTATCAGCATCCTCTTCTCTAACAGTGAGGAGCTTATCTCTACCTTTGTCTGCAAAGGAGAGCCACAAGATTGCTGCCCACTGCTCCTGAGGGACCCTCTGTACTTTACAGGCCCTCTCCAGTGCAGTAATCCATTTGTGGATGTCATCCCCACTCTGGTAGGGAGGGACAATCTTTCTCAGGTTTCTATGGTCATAAGACCTTTCCCTACCACTAGGGAAGTTGCTGCCACCATGGGACTCTAGTCCCAACTTTCTTCTTTGTCTTTGAAGCTCTAGGGACTCCCTGTCTATAGCCAACTGCTCTCTTCTGATTCTCAATTGAGCTTCCTCATACTTGAGCAGTCTCTCTTTCCTCTCATGAGAGGATTCCCTCCTATGAGAGGAAACAGAGGTCCCTACTGAGGTGTCAGAGTGGTTAGACTCCTGAGAAGGAGATCTGGACCTTCTAGGCACACTCACAACTCTTCCTGGGGGGACAACGGGGAGGTCATTCTGATCCTCCTCCTCATCCTCAGGAGGAGCTGCATTGTCCAGGTCAGGATCATTGTCATCCTCCTGGCCAGTTTCAGAGGTCAGGTCCTTGGTATTTTCACCCCTGGCCCCTTCCTCATCTTCTGCCCCACCCTCTCTGCCTACCCTTGCAGACCCTATGGATCTTCTAAGATCATCTAGCAGAAGCATCTCCAGGAGACGTTGGGTGTTGGCACTTTTGCCTGTCTTCAGCTTCCTAATCTTGCACAACTCTCTTAATTCCAAGAATGAGAGGTTGTCATATCTGGATGGCAGGAGCCCACTGGTTCCTGGCAGTGAAGACATTACTAGTGTGGTGTGGTGTATGCACTACCTACACTAGTGTGGCCTACTAAACTCTCCTGAGTTGTAGAAAGGGTGTGCTAGCCCTTAACACACAACTCTAAGTTCAGTAGAACTTACTGTATACTAAGCTTGTTTTTATATGTACCTAAGGTACCCTTAGTGGTTTTCAGTTGATCAATTCAATTGAGATTATCTGATAAAACAATAGCAAGCTGGAATCCCACACGCTGCACACCAATGTGAGAAGTTGGCCTGGTATATGCTGTCCACTAGTTATAGTGGGCACCTTGCACCAGTCCAAACAACCCCTTATGGAGATAGGTTAAAGACAACCTTTATTGAAAGCTATCCTAGTGGTAGCTATGGAGAGCAGCCTTCAGGCTAAGTCTTGAAGGAATGTAAAGCAGCTTGTTTTACCAGTCTATAATCTCTTGAGTGACCAAATGAAAGAGGACCACACCAGGTATATATATAAAATATATGTATTTAGTCTTACACACACCCCTCTAGTCTCTTTATGAGGCTAGAGTTCGAAGTACATAGTTTACAAGTCAAATATCAACAGTAATAGCACAAATACACGTTTGAGCCCTAGGGGCGTACCAAACCATATACCAAAAAAGTGGTATAAGAACCACGACTGAGCTAGACACAAGGCCTAGAGCCTGTAGAAGTGCTTGGACCACAAGGAACCACCCAAGGTAGTGACACAGGGGACCCACGGGGGACGCGTGCAGTGTGGGAACACAGCCGCGAATCACCGTTAACTTCCATGGGGAAAGCCGCGGTTGGAGTTTTAAAAGAAAAGGACACTTAGAGGAGGACTTGGAGCAAACCCCTTTAGAACTAGGCAGTTCTAGAGTCAATACCCACGGGAGCACTGGAGTACTCGAGTTACCTCACCCAGGGAAGCCGGGTGCATAGGTGTCTTTTGGCGTCGGGTTTCGTCGTCGTTTTCAATGGCGATCTGCTGCAAAGTGCTGCTGGCGGCCAAGTTGAAAGTGTCCAGGTGGATCCAAGGGTGGATAGAAGATCTGAAGGACCTGAAAGCAGAGGGGACAGAGTCTGGGTCACTAGCCAGTGACCAGGAAGGCGATGAGCAGATGCCCACCGATGTCGGGTGCTTCAGGTTGGTTGACGGTCATCTTGACTCTTCAGCCACGAGGTCCAGGAGGCGTTGACAACAACCAGGAGCTGGATTCGAGCTGTACCACAATGTCTGTCGATTGCTGGGTGTCGGCGACTGGATTAGACCCAACAAGCCTTGGCAACGGCAAGTCACGTGGAAACAAAGAAAGGATGTTGATGCAGACCAGCAAGGTCTGGGGGACTCACCCAGCAAGGATAAGTCAGGGCACTTCTAGAGCAACCAGGAAAGCCTAAACAGAAGAAGAGTTGCCTTCGGGAAGACCCACTAGCCAACAGACTAGAGATCGCGAAGGAGCCTCGAGTGGACGCACTTGGAGCTGGTTCACAGGACACTCGTGGAGTGAAGGCCAGTGATCTTTGGTGCAGTCGGTGCTGGAGGCAGGGGCTACTAGAAGCCTAAAGTACAACTTCGAGGGATACCAGGAAGATGATGTACTTGTAAAAGTTCTTGGTGTCCAGGGGTCATGGTTCCACGTTACCCACAACAGCTACGTGCCTCAGCTTCGCTGGGGTCTCAGGGCAGCCTCTGGGAAGTCTGGAAATCCACCTCTGGTGATGCAAAGACTTTGGCATCCGGCAGGAGCTTCAGCGATGCAGACCGGACAGTTGCTTCTTAGGTGCCTGCCAAGCAGGGGAGTCCCTCCTTGACCCCAAGGGAGATTCTTCAGTCCTCAAATCTTGAAGTAGAGCGTCGAAGGTCCAGGATTCGGCTTCAGAGTTTCGTCCAGGGTAATCTAAAATCCTAAGGACTGGGGTCCCATACTTATACTAAGTTAGGGGGTTGGACATACTCTGGGACCCACCTATGGGAGGGTCAGGGAAGAGGGGTGGTTACACCCATTCCCTTTGTCCAGTTTCGCACCAGAGCTGGGGCAGGTAGCCCCTGCAACCGGTTTGAACTGGACTATGCACAGGGACACCAAATGTGCCCCCAGTGCAGGACTTCAAAGCACCAGAGAGTTCTCCCGCCCAGCCCCAATACACACTATCCTGTCTGGGGAGGTGGTTACACCTCCCTGCAACAGGAAACCTATTGTCCAGGCCTCCCCTGCCGGAGTTTCGGTCAGCAGCAGGAGGCCAGACCCGTGTCTGTGGCAGCGGCATCCATTTTGTGATGCCAGGGCTCTGAAAAGTTTATACCGGGTATGCCGGTGTGTACATGTCTCTCCCTCTAGAAGGGTGGAATGCTACCCCCGCCGCCAGAACTGGTGGGGGGGGGGTAGTATTCCAAAGTGTTTGACACCAAACACAACATGTTTCCGTGCAGCCATCCCAAAGTTAGCATTTTCCCGCGAGGTTATAATGCACTTAAGAAGTATATGGTCAGGCTGCACCACAAACAGCACCAGAGGATGGACTCCGAACGCTGAAGAGGGGCTCTGCTCATGCAGGGGCACCCTCTCACATAAAAACCAAGCACTCTGCCTTCGGGATTGTTAAGGCCTGCCATAGGAGTGACTTATAGGTTTATATGTGTGTGCAATGGTAGTGATATAGGTAGCCTATACCACAGTAAGGGGTGCATGCACCACCTTACCCAGGCTGCAGTAGCAGACCTGTGGTGTCTTTTTGGAGGGCTTCCCAGGGGTGGCATAATATATGCTTCAGCCCCTGGTAGGCCTCTGGGGTACCTATGCCCTGGATACATAGTATACCATATACTAGGGACTTATAAGGGCACTCCAGAATCCAATCAGAGATGTACCTAAGGTACATGGAAACCATTTTAGAGAGGAAGCAGCTAGGCTGGGGTTCTGATTAGCAGGGCCCCAGTCAGACTAAAGTCGAAAAACAGTGAAGCATCAGCAAAAAGTGGGGGTACCCATGTGAAGCAGATCCTACTCTCCTACAAGCATCCTTCAGGCTAAGTCTTGAAGGAGTGTTAAGCTGTTTGTTTTACCAGGTATTATCTCATGAATGACCAAATGAAAGGAGAACCACACCAGGTATATATATATAAAATATATGTATTTATTACTAAACACTACCCAATAGTCTCTTTATGAGGCTAGAGGTCAAAGTACACAAGTTACAAGTCAAATAGCACAGTAAAGTAGCACAATATACGATTATCCCTAGGGGCGTACCAAACCATATATTAAGAAAGTGGTATAAGAACCACGACTTAAGTAGACACAAGGCCTAGAGCCTGTAGAATCGCTGGGACCCCAAGGAACCACGCAAGGTAGCGACGCAGGGGACCCACGGGGGCCATGTGCAGTGTGTGAACACAGCCGCGAGCTCCGTTAAAGTCTATGGGAAAGTCGCGGTTAGAGTTTTAGAGTTTAAGGACACTTAGAAATGGACTAGGACCAAACCCTATTGGACTTAGACAGTTCTAGGGTCAACACCCACGGGAGCACTGGAGTACTCGAGTTACCTCACCCAGGGAAGCCGGGTGCACAGTTGTCAAATGGTGTCGGGTCGCGTCGTCGTTTTCAATGGCAGTCTGCAGAGAAGTGCTGCTGCCGGGAAGATGCGAAGTCTACGAAGAGATCCAAGCCAGGATCAAAGATGAGAAGAACCTGAAAGCAGAGGGGACAGAGTCTGGGTCACTTGCCAGTGACCAGGGGCACGATAGTCGAATGCCCACCGATGTCGGGTGCTTCAGGTGAAGGAGGTGAAGCTTGACTCTTCAGCCACGAGGACCAGAAGGCATCGATGATGACCAGGAGCTGGATTCGAGCTGTCCCACAAAGGATGTCGAGTGCTGCCATGTTGGTGTCTGGATTGAACACAACAAGCCTTGGCAACAGCAACCCATGCAGAAAGGAGAAAGATGCTTTGGTGCAGACCAGCAAGGTCTGAGGGACTCACCACTCGGTGGGGAATCAGGGCACGTCTGGAACAACCAGGAAAGTCCAAAGAAAATCAGAGTTGCCTTCACAGGGACCCACCAGTCAACGGACCAGGGATTGCAAAGGAGCCTTGAGCGGAAATGCAAGAAGCAGGCCCACGGAACACTCGTGGAGTGTAGGCTCACAATCTTTAGTGCAAATAGTGCTCGGGGCCTGGGCTACAAGTAACTCAAAGCAGAACTTCAAGAGATGTCGAGAAGTTGATGCACTAGCAAATGTGCACGGTGTCCTGGAGTTCTGGTTCCACATCACTCGTGAGGGCTGTGGGTCTCAACTTTGCTGGGGATTCGGGTTGGCCTCTGAGAAGTTTGGAAATCCTCTTCCTGGGCTGCAGTTTCTTTGGAGTCCGGCGGGAGCTTCGGAGATGCTTCGTTGGTGCCTGCCAAGCAGGGGAGTCACTCCTTGACCCCAAGGGAGATTTCTTCAGTCCTCTAGTCTTGAGTAGAGCGTCGAAGTTCCAGGATTCAGTTGCAGAGTTTCGTCCAGGGATATCTAAAATCCTGTTGCCAGGGGTTCCTTACTTATACCTAAGAAAGGGGTTGGACTAACTCTGTGGACCCACCTATGGGAGGGTTTGGAAAGAGGGGTGGCTACACCCATTTCCTTTGTCCAGTTTCACACCAGAGCAGGGGCTGGCAGCCCCTGCAACCGGTTTGAACTGGGGTATGCACGAGGACACCAAATGTGCCCCCAGTGCAGGACTTCAAAGCACTCTTGGAGTGCACCCACCCAGCCCCAATCCACTAAGGCCTGTCTGGGAGGTGGTAACACCTCCCTGTGACAGGAAACTTATTGTCCAGGCCTCCCCTGCCGGAGTTTCAGTCAGCAGAAGGAGGCCAGACTCGTGTCTGTGGCTGCAGCATCCATTTTGTGATGACAGGGCTCTGTTTAGTTGGTACCGGGTATACCGGTGCTGTCATGTCTCTCCCTCTAGAAGGGTGGGATCATACTCCCACACCAGTTACTGGTGTGGGGGTATGATTCCAAGGAGTTTGACACCAAACACGACATGTTTCCGTGCAGCCATCCCAAAGTTAGCATTTACCGCGAGGATATAATGCACTTAAGAGTATATGGTCAGGCTGCACCACAGACAACCCCAGAGAGGAGATTCCAAGGGCTGTAGAGGGGCTCTGCTCATGCATGGGCAACCTCTCACATAAAACCAAGCACCCTGCCTTCAGGATTGATAAGGCCTGCCATAGGGGTGACTGATAGGTTTCTATGTGCAGTGATAGGTGAGATATAGTGAACTTATATCTCTGTAAGGGGTGCATGCACCACCTCACTCAGGCTGCAGTAGCAGTCCTGTGCTGTCATTTTGGATGGCTTTCCAGGGGTGGCACAATACATGCTTCAGCCCCTGGTAGGCCTCTGGGGTACCTATGCCCTGGGTACATAGTATACCATATACTAGGAACTTATAAGGGCACTCCAGAATCCAATCTGTGGTGTACCTAAAGTACATGGAATCAATTTATAAGAGAAATCAGATAGGCTGGGGACCTGAATAGCAGGTTCCCAGCCAAACTAAGTCAAAAACCATCAAAACACCAGAAAAAAAGTGGGGGCAACCATGTAGTCAGATTCCACCTTCCTACACTACAATCCCCAGAGCACTACTTATGCACTCCAGCAATCCCCCTGTCACTCCCTGAGCACTCTTCCAGTCACCCAGCCAGCAGCATGTACTTATCCAATCACTGCGCCAATACCCAAGCACTTATAAATTCACCAAGCACTCTCTTTTCAGCACTCTAATCATCCAGTCACTAACCATGTACTTATGCAATGACCCAGGGACTAACAGATGTAGTGCTACAATCCCCTGGGGACTACCTATGCAGTCCAGTAATCTCCCTGTCACTACCTATGCACTCCTCCAATCACCCAGCCAGCAGCATGTACTTATCCAATCACTCCGCCAAAACCCAAGCACTTATAAATTCACCATGCACTCTCCTTGCAGCACTGTAATCATCCAGTCACTACCCATGTACTCATGGAATGATCCAGACACTAAGACATGCACTGCTATAATCCCCTGAGCACTTTCCATGCAGTCCAGCAATCTCCCTGTCACTACCTATGCACTCCTTCAATCACCTAGCCAGCACCATGTCCTTATCCAATCACTCCGTCAAAACACAAGCACTTATAAATTCACCATGCACTCTCTTTGCAGCACTCTAATCATCCACTCACTACCCATGTACTCATGCAATGACCCAGGCACTAACACATGCATTGCTACAATCCCCTGAGCACTTCCTATGCAGTTCAGTAATCTCCCTGTCACTACCTATGCACTCCTCCAATCACCCAGGCAGCCCCATGTCCTTATCCATTCACTCCGTCAAAACACAAGCACTTATGAATTCAACATGCACTCTCCTTGCAGCGCTCTAATCATTCAGTCACTACCCATGTACTCATGCAATGACCCAGGCACTAACTCATGCAGTGCTACAATCTCCAGAGCACTACCCATGCAGTACAGCAATCCCCCTGTCACTCCCTGTGCACTTTTCCAATCACCCAACCAGCACCATGTACTTATCCAATCACTGCGCCAAAACCCAAGCACTTATAAATTCACTATGCACTCTGCTTGTAGTAGTCTAATCATCCAGTCACTACACATGTACTCATGCATTGACCCAGGCACTAACTCATACAGTGGTACAATCCCCCGAGCACTACCGATGCAGTCCAGCAATCCAACTGTCACTCCGTGTGCAGTCTTCCAGTCACCCAGCCAACAACATGTAGTTATCCAATCACTGCGCCAAAACTGAAGCACTTATAAATTCACCATGTACTCTCCTTGCAGCACTCTAACTATCCAGTCACTACCCATGTACTCATGTAATGACTCAGGCACTAACTCATGGCATGATACAATCTCCAGAGCACTACCCACGCAGTCCAGAAATACCCCTGTCACTCCCTATGCACTCTTCCAATCACCCTGCCAGCACCATATACTTATCTAATCAGTTCACCAAAACCCAAGCACTTATAAATTCACCATACACTCTCTTTGCAGTACTCTAATCATCCAGTCACTACCCATGTACTCATGCAATGACCCAGGCACTAACTCATGCAGTGCTACAATCCCCAGAGCACTACCTATGCACCCCAGTAATCCCCCTGTCACTCCCTGTGCACTCTTCCAATCACCCCGCCAGCACCAAATACTTATCTAATAATTTTTCCAAAACCAAAGCATTTATAAATTCACCATGCACTCTCTTTGCAGTACTCTAATCATCCAGTCACTACCCATGAACTCATGCAATGGCCCAGGCACTAACACATGCACGGCTACAATCCCCTGAGCACTACCCATGCAGTCCTCTAACCACCTACACACTACTGATTTACTCCTTGAATTACCCAGGTAGTACCCAAGTAGACCAGCAATCCCCCTGTCACTCCCTGTGCAGTCTTCCAGTCACCCAGCCAGCACCATGTACTCATCCAATCACTGCACCAAAACCGAAGCACTTCTAAATTCGCCATGCACTCTGCTTGTAGTAGTCTAATCATCCAGTCACTACCCATGTACTCATGCATTGACCCAGGCACTAACTCATACAGTGGTACAATCCCCAGAGCACTACCCATGCAGTCCAGCAATCCCCGTCACTCCCTGTGCAGTGTTCCAGTCACCCAGCCAGCAGCATGTACTTATCCAATCACTGCGCCAAAACCCAAGCACTTATAAATTCACCATGCATCTCCTTGCAGCACTCTAACTATACAGTCACTACCCATGTACCCATGTAATGACTCAGGCACTAACTCATGCAGTGCTACAATCTCCAGAGCACTACACATGCAGTCCAGCAATCCCCCTGTCACTCCCTGTGCACTCTTCCAGTCACCCTGCCATCACCATATACTTATGTAATCAGAACGGCAAAACCCAAGCACTTATAAATTCACCATGACTCACTTTACAGCACTCTAATCATCCAGTTACTACCCATGTACTCATACAATACCCAGGCACAAACTCATGCAGTGCTACAATCCCCAGAGCACTACCCATGAAGTCCAGCAATTCCCCTGTCACTCCCTGTGCACTCTTCCAGTCACCCAGCCAGCACCATGTACTTATCAAATCACTGTGCTAAAACCCAAGCACTTATAAATTCACCATGCACTCTCTTTGCAGCACTCTTATCATCCAGTCACTAACCATGTACTTATGCAATGACCCAGGGACTAACAGATGTAGTGCTACAATCCCCAGAGCACTACCCATGAAGTCCAGCAATCCCCCTGTCACTACCTATGCACTCCTCCAATCACCCAGCCAGCAGCATGTACTTATCCAATCACTCCGCCAAAACCCAAGCACTTATAAATTCACCATGCACTCTCCTTGCAGCACTGTAATCATCCAGTCACTACCCATGTACTCATGGAATGATCCAGACACTAAGACATGCACTGCTACCATCCCCTGAGCACTTTCCATGCAGTCCAGCAATCACCCTGTCACTACCTATGCACTCCTCCAATCACCTAGCCAGCACGATGTCCTTATCCAATCCCTCCGTCAAAACGCAAGCACTTATAAATTCACCATGCACTCTCTTTGCAGCACTCTAATAATTTTTTTTTTATAAACAAATTTTATTGAATCAAAATAGGACGGATAAACCAGCCCATAGGGCATTGCGTCAAGACATAACGTTCATCTCAATATTCGGTGCATTTGAACACTATAAATACAGGATAATCCTTCAGTATCTGTTGTCAGTTCACCTGTTGAGGAAATAAGGGTCTGCATACCCGAACCCAGTGCCCACCCCCATCTCTGTATATTGCAGTGTGCACCAGTGAACTCCGTCAGCCCTAAATCCCACCTAATGTCCCTGTGTAAATAACACCCAACAAACCCCCTCCCGCCCTCCCAACCCCCTCCAAATCCCCCTCCCTCACCACCCCCCAGGCATGCCGCTGATTCATTAAAGCATCTGTACTTGGGCATTGGTCGGTCCAACAATGTATCAAGGGCTCTATGCCCCTGATCTCCTGTTAGTGGTACAATGGGGGGAAATGTGTACCATATCAGCCTTTCCCAGCAAGGGTCTCCCCCGGGGCAACAAGGTGACCCCGAGATCATTCTCCTGCTAGAGGGTCCGCCCCCTCATGGTCGTCAACATAGTCGTCAGTCAGATGTTTCAACAGGTCCACCAGCGCCACCAATGCCCTTGCCATCTCCAGTGATTTTTTGTTCCCAGTGCGGTGGGCCATCTGCAATCGGAAGTCCCCCTCGCAATCCGCCCACTTCACTAGCTCCCTTGTCCATCATGTCACACTTGGGGTGTTTTTTGCTTTACAATGACTAGTGAGTTCCCTTTTAGCCAACACCAATCCGAGATCTATGAATTTACTAGTGACTTTATTCCTGGCATTGTGGGGAAACCAGTGCAGCAAACAACAACCTGGCATCAACGCTATTTCCCTCTCCGTCGTGGTCCCCAATCCAGTTGTCACCCCCCTCCAGAACTCTCCCAGATGTGGACAATCCCAGAACATGTGGAGGAACCCTGCACCCTCCAAATTACTTCTCGGGCACCCAGTCCGGGCTCTAAAGTACTCATTAATCTTGCCTGGGGTAAGGTATGCCCTATGCAATACATAGAAGTGAATTAACTGGAAGCGCACATTCCTAGAGCTCTTCCAGGCCCTTTTTACAAGTTTCTCCCAGGGTTTCTCCTCAATCACCTCACCCAGGTCCTCCTCCCATTTGAGACGTAATGTCGCTAGAGGTCGTCGCATTCCCTGAGTGATACGCTTGTAGAGGCAAGTGACTGCTTTGAAAGTGATGATCAAGAGAAAGGGACAGTGGGCTTTTTTAAGAAGGTCCAGCATAAGGGCCCAGAGACACAGTTTAAACAAAAAAGTTATGCTGTTCCTACAAGATGTAGGCCAAAAAATAAACGAAGGAAGAGGAGAGTAACTGGACCCTAAAGGTTCACAGTTGGGAATCCATATGATTGGATTATATTGCCCTCACACACCTTCTCAGGTGTCATGCTTCATCATCGGGCTGCTCCTCGTCGGGTCGGCAGGTGCAATACCCGACGGGCTCCCTATAGTAGGGGCACTTTCTCTGAGATCTTTTTCCAATTGCCGATGGGTGAGGTGGGAGTGAGGGCGCTAATGTGTGTAGATGAGGGTGTAAGTAAGTGAATCTAAAATAGGGTTGGGAGTACTACCGATAACAATTTTAATCAAGGAGTCTCCTACCCTAACTAAAAACAAAAAACTATAAGGCGCTGTGCTGAATATTATGCCTCAGATCATGGTGCTCTTATAGATGGTAGGTCAACATGTTTCACGCCTCTTGGATATTCTATGGGCGATTCGTCAGGACCGGGGTGAAATTCTATCTACAACTTTAAAGCAAGTGACGTGGTTACACACTCACATCACCATATGACTCAATAGTCAAATACCTGGTTATACAGGAACTACCTATAGACTAAGCCCGGGCGTAGTTTGCGTAGTAGCACTTCACGTAGCTACGTGAAGTACAGCTTCAACTACACGTAGCTATGCAAATTGCGTAGTGCGTAGCTGTGTGCTTGACTGCACTGTACAATAATTACCAAAAGCAAACTTGTACAGTGCAAGTTAAAATAAAATAAATATCTCTGTCTTTATATGCTAAAAATGCATATAGTCATTTCACTAAAGTGAAAACAAAAGTTAACAAGCAGTGAGAGAGGTGATGATTTTGGTATCCTCACTAACTTAGGGAGAGAACCAACAACCAAGCAGATGTCTTGAAAACAAAAAGCACATCTTATTGAACGATTCCTCCTAGGACCACTCCAAGCATAGTTATGGGCAAAAATACAATCCAACCAAAGGCCCTGCAAGCATTATGGGACGAGATTAGCAGTGGGCAGTGAATATTATAGTGTTCAATATCAAAATAATTCTACAAAGAGCTGCAGTTCAACTAGTCGCTACTAGGTGTCGTCCCTCAAGAGTGAAATGCAAAAGTATTGAAAACCTTTCATGAAGCTTTTGCATTTGACTCGTGAGGGACGACACCTAGTAACGACTAGTTGAACTGCAGCTCTTTGTAGAATTATTTTGATATTGGACACTATAATATTCACTGCCCACTGCTAATCTCGTCCCATAATGCTTTGCAGGGCCTTTGGTTGGGATTGTATTTTTGCCCATAACTGTGCTTGGGGTGGTCCTAGGAGGAAGGGACCACCATTGAATCGTTCACATGAAATGCTTTTTGTGTTCAAGGCTTCTGCTTGGTCCTCCCCTAGGTTAGGGGGACTCCAAAATCATCACCTCTCTCATTGCTTGATATTTTATTGTCAAAATTCATTTTTGTGAATTGGTTATATGCTTTTAGCATAAAAAATTGCTTTATCAAAGCATTTGAAGGAGTTTATTATTAAGCCTGAGTGTAGCTATGCAAATTGCGTAGTGCGTAGCTGTGTGCTTGACTGCACTGTACAATAATTACCAAAAGCAAACTTGTACAGTGCAAGTTAAGATAAAATAAATATCTCTGTCTTTATATGCTAAAATTGCATATAGTCATTTCACTAAATTGAAAACAAAAAGTTAACAAGCAGTGAGAGAGGTGATGATTTTGGTATCCTCGCTAACTTAGGGAGAGAACCAAGCAGATGTCTTGAAAACAAAAAGCACATCTTATTGAATGATTAGGTGGTGGTGGTCCCATCCTCTTAGGACCACCCCAAGCACAGTTATTGGCAAAAATACAATCCCAACTAAGGCCTGCAAAGCATTATGGGACAGATTAGCAGTGGGCAATGAATATTATAGTGTCCAATATCAAAATAATTCTACAAAGAGCTGCAGTTCAACTAGTCGTTACTAGGTGTCGTCCTCAAGAGTGAAATGCAAAAGTATTGAAAACCTTTCATGAAGCTTTTGCATTTGACTCGTGAGGGACGACACCTAGTAACGACTAGTTGAACTGCAGCTCTTTGTAGAATTATTTTGATATTGGACACTATAATATTCACTGCCCACTGCTAATCTCGTCCCATAATGCTTTGCAGGGCCTTTGGTTGGGATTGTATTTTTGCCCATAACTGTGCTTGGGGTGGTCCTAGGAGGAAGGGACCACCATTGAATCGTTCACATGATATGCTTTTTGTGTTCAAGGCATCTGCTTGGTCCTCCCCTAGGTTAGGGGAACTCCAAAATCATCACCTCTCTCATTGCTTGATATTTTATTGTCAAAATTCATTTTTGTGAATTGGTTATATGCTTTTTAGCATAAAAAAATTGCTTTATCAAAGCATTTGAAGGAGTTTATTATACTCCTGCTACGCTACGTTTATTAGCACAGTTATTCACTCTGCTACGTGCAATTTGCGTAGTGCGTAGTAGCACAAACTTTGCATGCTTCGTGAGCGTAGCAAAGTATTATGCCCAGGGTTACTTTAGACAGAAAACAAAATGCATCAATTTGACAATATTGAATAGCTGTCATCTCAAATCTTCCTTGTGAATAGTGGCCCTCAATAATTGTGGTGAGTATGAACCACAAATTATTAAAAACAGAGTGAGTTAAAATTGAATTGTCACATCGTGAACAACCGAGGTGAATAAAGGTGGACTTCACCCTTGTGGCACACAGTGACATCGCAGAGAGACTAACAACACTCACCCCAAATTCAAGGAATGTCCAGGTATCACAGTACCCGGTAGGTTCACACACAAGGAGTTCCTCATGTGCTAATGTGGTCATGGAGAAAACATAGAGAACATGGGGTTAATAGTACAGTGACAAACATCCATCTTGCCACTGATATTCGTGCTCGCGCTTCATCTCTGTCTAACTGACTGAGTGATACCGATCAATGAAAGTAAGTACTCATTAGGGGTTACTGAGCTGTGTAATGGCATCCACTGTTTGAAATCTGTGCAGCGTAATGCTTATCTCAGAGAGTGAGTCACTGGCGTGTCAATAAAGATGTCGATTCCGTGGTTGGCAAGAAGGAATCACGTAATCTGTACGATGCTGCTTACATCATGAACGGGTAATCACACCTGTCTTAAGCGTTACTGAGTGGCGTGTACATGCGAAATTGCCGGCTACTCGCGGCGGACATTCTCATATTCTAAATTGCAATCACACAGCACTAACGCGAGATATTTCTTATGCCATGTGTTCTGTTGCGCAAATCCATTCACACCCATTCAAGCTCAAAGTAAGTAAGTAAAGGATCGCCTAGCATGCAGGACGGTTACTGGGCTGTGTATTAGCATCCGCTGCTTGAAAACTGTGCGGCATAATGCTTATCTCAGTAAGTAAGTCACTAGCGTGTCAATAGAGATGTCGATTTCGTTGTTGGCAAGAAGGAATCACGCAATCTGTAAGTAAAGGATCGCCTAGCATGCAGGAGATGCATTATCCCAAACTACTCACTTGTATGCCTGTAGCACGTCGTCTGTACACCTACCCACTGCTACCGGGACCGGGTGGTGAGGCCATGTTGGTTCACGGAGAATTTAAACCATATCCGGTGGGCGGGGCCATGCGTATCAATTACGACGTCTAGTGCGTCAGGCATTATTTTGGGGGCCATATTGGAAAGAGAATCTTGAAGTGTAAGGAAACGGCGGCCATCTTAGAGTGATGTTTACAAAGATGTCTCAAAAGGCATGTATATATCTGTGAGAGTTTATCAATTACGATGTCTAGTACGTCAGACATTGTTTAGGTGGCCATATTGGAGAGAATTCTCTTAAAATATATAAGAGACGGCGGACATCTTAGAGTGGTGTTTCCAAAGATGTCTGAAAAGGCTTGTGTAAATTGTAAATGTATCAGTTAGAGTTATGATTGAACAAGTGGCAGGAGACTGGAGTTAGTTCATTAATGCACTCCAAGGTATCTCATCATTAAGTCCCCTGGTGTCTGTAGATAATCGATGTACCCATCTTTGTTCTTTCTAAAATAGTGCGTTTTTGGTAATCTTGGGGAATGTTTCAAGTACCACCCATTTCAAGGTATCTGGCGAGTGATTCTTTTCAATAAAGTGTGAACATATTTTAGTATTAGTCTTTCGGCAACGAATGTTGCTTCGGTGTTCAGTAATGCGTATTTTAATCGGTCGGGTCGTCATCCCTATGTAATACAATCCGCAGGGACAAGTGATCATGTATATGCAGTTTGGTGTGTTACAGTTGGTATGAGCCCTCAGTTCCCAGGTGAAGGCATTAGAAAAAGTGATGATCTTGTGTACGGAAGTGAAGGAGCATACTGTGCATGCCCCACAGGGGTAATGGCCCTTAACCGGTGGTAGATCCCATAAGGTCCTTTGTAAGACTGGTGTTACTGTCTTGGGTCTAGTGTGTGTCAACATCTCTTTTAAATTGCATGAGCGTTTAAAAGCAAAGCGTGGAAAAGCTAAGTTCATGGTACCCGTGTTTAACATGGCCCAGTGTTTCTTCACTACCTTGCTGAGTGTGTTGGACGCAGATGTAAAAGTAGTGACACAGGTGAGAGTATCATCAGAGGTTTTCACTTTTTGTTCTAAAAGTGCTTTACGATTGTTGTTCCTCGCTCTTTTTCTACTGAGAGCAACATTTCGTGCAGGGTACTGTCGTGCTTTTAGTCTTGTTGCCAGAGCTTCTGACTCCAGTTTATAATCTTCAATCTCACTGCAATTCCTTCTCACCCTTAGGAATTGCCCAAAAGGAAGGTTTTCTTTTAGGGCGCGGGGGTGGTGGCTACTAAAAAGTAGCAGACTGTTGCGATCAGTAGTTTTCCTGTATAAAGTAGTTCTTAGAGTCCCTTGTTCAAGTCTAATCATGAGATCTAAGAAGGGTATCTCATGTTGGGAGACTGTGCTGGTGAATCTCAAGTATGGATTCAGTGTATTCATCCAGCTGCAAAACTCTGCGCAGGATGTCGAATTACCTGACCAGAAGATAAGGATGTCGTCTATGTATCTCTTCCATAGACGTATGTTGGAGCGAAAAGGATTTTTTGTTTAAACTGCTTTGAAAGTCCCAGCCTCCATGACCATATAATGACACACCAGGGAGGTCTGGGGTTCCACCATCCCCTCCCGCCAATGCTTTCGGATGGCTGCCGTCAGAGCAGCAGGTAGCAGGAAATCACCTCTAGGGAGGTCATGGCGCTCCAGCAGATCATTGAAAGGGAACAAGGTATTGTCTTCAAACAAATCCCCTATAGTAGAGATCCCAGCTTCACTCCATAATCGCAACCTGCTCCAATCCCCACCATGCGGTAGTGCCTCACAAACGCCCAACGGGATCTCAGGCGCATATGGGGTCCGTACTTGCGCTCGTCTAGCTAATCGGTTCCAACACTGTTTGCAGCACTCTAATCATCCACTCACTACCCATGTACTCATGCAATGACCCAGGTACTAACACATGCATTGCTACAATCCCCTGAGCACTACCTATGCAGTTCAGTAATCTCCCTGTCACTACCTATGCACTCCTCCAATCACCCAGGCAGCCCCATGTCCTTATCCATTCACTCCGTCAAAACACAAGCACTTATAAATTCAACATGCACTCTCCTTGCAGCACTCTAATCATCCAATCACTACCCATGTACTCATGCAAAGACCCAGGCACTAACTCATGCAGTGCTACAATCTCCAGAGCACTACCCATGCAGTACAGCAATCCCCCTGTCACTCCCTGTGCACTTTTCCGATCACCCAGCCAGCACCATGTACTTATCCAATCACTGCACCAAAACCCAAGCACTTATAAATTCGCCATACACTCTCCTTGTAGTAGTCTAATCATCCAGTCACTACACATGTACTCATGCATTGACCCAGGCACTAACTCATGCAGTTCGGCAATCTCCAAAGCACTACCCATGCAGTCCAGCAATCCCCCTGTCACTCCATATGCACTCTTCCAATCACCCTGCCAGCACCATATACTTATCTAATCAGTTCGCCAAAACCCAAGCACTTATACATTTACCATGCACTCTCTTTGCAGCACTCTAATCATCCAGTCACTACCCATGTACTCAAGCAATGACCCAGGCACTAACTCAGGCAGTGCTACAATCCCCAGAGCACTACCTATACACTCCAGTAGTCCCCCTGTCACTCCCTGTGCACTCTTCCAATCACCCCGCCAGCACCATATACTTATCTAATCATTCATTTCGCCAAAACTAAAGCATTTATAAATTCCCCATGCCCTCTCTTTGCAGTACTCTAATCATGCAGTTACTACCCATGTACTCATGCAAAAACCCAAGCACTAACATATGCACTGCTTCAATCCCCTGAGCACTACCTATTCAGTCCTCTAACCACCTACACACTACTGATTTACTCCTTCAATTACCCAGGTAGTACCCATGCAGTCCAGAAATCCCCCTGTCACTCCCTGTGCAGTCTTCCAGTCACCCAGTCAGTACCATGTCCTTATCCAATCACTGCGCTAAAACCCAAGCACTTATAAATTCACCATGCACTCTCCTTGCAGCACTCTAATCATTCAGTTACTACCCATGTACTCATGCATTAACCCAGGCACTAACTCATACAGTGCTACAATCCCCTGGGCACTACCTATGCACTCCACAATCCCCCTGTCACTACCTATGCACTCCTCCAATCACCAAGCCAGCAGCATGTACTTATCCAATCACTCCGCCAAAACCCAAGCACTTATAAATTCACCATGCACTCTCCTTGCAGCACTGTAATCATCCAGTCACTACCCATATACTCATGGAATGATCCAGACACTAAGACATGCACTGCTACAATCCCTGGAACACTTTCCATGCAGTCCAGCAATCTCCCTGTCACTACGTATGCACTCCTCCAATCACGTAGCCAGCACCATGTCCTTATCCAATCACTCCATCAAAACGCAAGCACTTATAAATTCACCATGCACTCTCTTTCCAGCACTCTAATAATTTTTTTTTTTTGTAAACACATTTTATTGAATCACAATAGGACAGATAAACCAACCCATAGGGCATTGCGGCAAGACATAACGTCCATCTCAATATTCAGTGCATTTGAACACAATAAATACAGGATAATCCTTCAGTATCTGTTGTCAGTCCACCTGTTGAGGAAATAAGGGTCTACATACACGAACCCAGTGCCCACACCATCTCTGTATATTGCAGTGTGTCCAGTGAACTCCGTCAGCCCTAAATCCCACCTAATGTCCCTGTGTAAATAACACCCAACAAACCCCTCCCGCCCTCCCAACACCCTCCAAACCCCGCTCCCTCCCCACCCCCAAGCATGCAGCTGATTCATTAAAGCATCTGTACTTGGGCATTGGTCGGTCCAACAATGTATCAAGGGCTCTATGAACCTGATCTCCAGTTAGTGGTACAATGGGGGAAATGTGTACCATATCAGCCTTTCCCAGCAAGGGGGCTCTCCCGGGGCAACAAGGTGACCCCAAGATCATTCTTCTGCTAGAGGGTCCGCCACCTCATGGTCGTCAACATCGTCGTCAGTCGGATGTTTCAACAGGTCCACCAGCGCCACCCATGCCCTTGCCATCTCCAGTGATTTTTCGTTCCCAGTGCGGTAGGCCATCTGCAATCGGAAGGCCCCCTCGCAATCCGCCCACTTCACTAGCTCCCTTGTCCATCGTGTCACACTTGGGGTGTTTTTTGCTTTCCACTGACTAGTGAGTTCCCTTTTAGCCAACACCAATCCGAGATCTATGAACTTACTAGTGAATTTATTCCTGACATTGTGGGGAAACCAGTGCCGCAAACAACAACCTGGCGTCAACGCTATTTCTCTCTCCGTCGTGGTCGCCAATCCAGTTGTCACCCCCCTCCAGAACTCTCCCAGATGTGGACTAATCCTGGGCATAATACTTTGCTACGCTCACGAAGCATGCAAAGTTTGTGCTACTACGCACTATGCAAATTGCACGTAGCAGAGTGAATAACTGTGCTAATAAACGTAGCGTAGCAGGAGTATAATAAACTCCTTCAAATGCTTTGATAAAGCAATTTTTTTATGCTAAAAAGCATATAACCAATTCACAAAAATGAATTTTGACAATAAAATATCAAGCAATGAAAGAGGTGATGATTTTGGAGTTCCCCTAACCTAGGGGAGGACCAACAGATGCCTTGAACATAAAAGCATATCATGTGAACGATTCAATGGTGGTCCCTTCCTCCTAGGACCACCCCAAGCACAGTTATGGGCAAAATACAATCCCAACCAAAGGCCCTGCAAAGCATTATGGGACGAGATTAGCAGTGGGCAGTGAATATTATAGTGTCCAATATCAAAATAATTCTACAAAGAGCTGCAGTTCAACTAGTCAGTTACTAGGTGTCGTCCCTCACGAGTCAAATGCAAAAGCTTCATGAAAGGTTTTCAATACTTTTGCATTTCACTCTTGAGGGACGACACCTAGTAACGACTAGTTGAACTGCAGCTCTTTGTAGAATTATTTTGATATTGGACACTATAATATTCACTGCCCACTGCTAATCTCGTCCCATAATGCTTTGCAGGGCCTTGGTTGGGATTGTATTTTTGCCAATAACTGTGCTTGGGGTGGTCCTAAGAGGATGGGACCACCACCACCTAATCATTCAATAAGATGTGCTTTTTGTTTTCAAGACATCTGCTTGGTTCTCTCCCTAAGTTAGCGAGGATACCAAAATCATCACCTCTCTCACTGCTTGTTAACTTTTTGTTTTCACTTTAGTGAAATGACTATATGCAATTTTAGTATATAAAGACAGAGATATTTATTTTATCTTAACTTGCACTGTACAAGTTTGCTTTTGGTAATTATTGTACAGTGCAGTCAAGCACACAGCTACGCACTACGCAATTTACATAGCTACACTCAGGCTTAATAATAAACTCCTTCAAATGCTTTGATAAAGCAATTTTTTATGCTAAAAAGCATATAACCAATTCACAAAAATGAATTTTGACAATAAAATATCAAGCAATGAGAGAGGTGATGATTTTGGAGTCCCCCTAACCTAGGGGAGGACCAAGCAGATGCCTTGAACACAAAAAGCATATCATGTGAACGATTCAATGGTGGTCCCTTCCTCCTAGGGACCACTTCAAGCTAGATATGGGCAAAAATACAATCCCAACCAAAGGCCTGCAAAGCATTATGGACGAGATTAGTAGTGGGCAGTGAATATTATAGTGTTCAATATCAAAATAATTCTACAAGAGCTGCAGTTCAACTAGTCGTTACTAGGTGTCGTCCCTCACGAGTCAAATGCAAAAGCTTCATGAAAGGTTTTCAATACTTTTGCATTTCACTCTTGAGGGACGACACCTAGTAACGACTAGTTGAACTGCAGCTCTTTGTAGAATTATTTTGATATTGGACACTATAATATTCACTGCCCACTGCTAATCTCGTCCCATAATGCTTTGCAGGGCCTTTGGTTGGGATTGTATTTTTGCCCATAACTGTGCTTGGGGTGGTCCTAGGAGGAATCGTTCAATAAGATGTGCTTTTTGTTTTCAAGACATCTGCTTGGTTGTTGGTTCTCTCCTAAGTTAGTGAGGATACCAAAATCATCACCTCTCTCACTGCTTGTTAACTTTTTGTTTTCTCTTTAGTGAAATGACTATATGCATTTTTAGCATATAAAGACAGAGATATTTATTTTATCTTAACTTGCACTGTACAAGTTTGCTTTTGGTAATTATTGTACAGTGCAGTCAAGCACACAGCTACGCAATTTGCATAGCTACGTGTAGTTGAAGCTGTACTTCACATAGCTACGTGAAGTGCTACTACGCAAACTACGCCCGGGCTTAATGTGGACAGTCCCAGAACATGTGGAGGAACCCTGCACCCTCCAAATTACATCTCGGGCACCCAGTCCGGGCTCCAAAGTACTCATTAATCTTGCCTGGGGTAAGGTACGCCCTATGCAATACATAGAAGTGAATTAACTGGAAGCGCGCATTCCTAGCGCTCTTCCAGGCCCTTTTCACAAGTTTCTCTCAGGGTTTCTTCTCAAACACCTCACCCAGGTCCTCCTCCCATTTGAGACGTAATGTCGATAGAGGTCGTCGCATTCCCTGAGTGATACGCCTGTAGAGGCAAGTGACTGCTTTGAAAGTACCAGCCGCCATGACCACATATTGACACGCCAGGGAGGTCTGGGGTTCCACCATCCCCTCCCGCCAATGCTTTCGGATGGCTGCCGTCAGATCGGCATGTAGCATGAAATCACCTCTAGGGAGGTCATGGCGCTCCTGCAGATCATTGAAAGGGAGCAAGGTATTGTCTTCAAACAAATCCCCTATAGTAGAGATCCCAGCTTCACTCCATAATCGCAACCTGCTCCAATCCTCACCTTGCGGTAGTGCCTCAAAAACGCCCAACGGGATCTTATGCGCATATGGGGTCCGTACTTGCGCTCGTCTAGCTAATCGGTTCCAACACTGTTTGCAGCACTCTAATCATCCACTCACTACCCATGTACTCATGCAATGACCCAGGCATTAACACATGCATTGCTACAATCCCCTGAGCACTACCTATGCAGTCCAGTAATCTCCCTGTCACTCCATGTGCACTTTTCCAATCACCCAGCCAGCACCATGTACTTATCCAATCACTCCGTCAAAACACAAGCACTTATACATTCAACATGCTCTCTCCTTGCAGCACTCTAATCATCCAGTCACTACCTATGTACTCATGCAATGACCCAGGCACTAACTCATGCAGTGCTACAATCTCCAGAGCACTACCTAGGCAGTACAGCAATCCCCCTGTCACTCCATGTGCACTTTTCCAATCACCCAGCCAGCACCATGTACTTATACAATCACTGCGCCAAAACCCAAGCACTTATAAATTCGCTGTGCACTCTGCTTGTAGTAGTCTAATCATCCAGTCACTACCCATGTACTCATGCAATGACCCAGGCACTAATTCATGCAGTGCTACAATCTCCTGAGCACTACCTATGCAGTCCTCTAACCACCTACACACTACTGATTTACTCCTTCAATTACCCAGGTAGTACCCATGCAGTCCAGAAATCCCCCTGTCACTCCCTGTGCACTCTTTCAATCACCCAGCCAGCACCATGTTCTTATCCAATCACTGTGCCAAAACCCAAGCACTTATAAATTCACCATGCACTCTCCTTGCAGCACTCTAATCATCCAGTTACTACCCATTTACTCATGCATTGACCCAGGCACTAACTCATACAGTGCTACAATCCCCTGGGCACTACCTATGCACTCCACAATCCCCCTGTCACTACCTACGCACTCCTCTAATCACCCAGCCAGCAGCATGTACTTATCCAATCACTCTGCCAAAACCCAAGCACTTATAAATTCACTGTGTACTCTCCTTGCAGCACTGTAATCATCCAGTCAATACCCATGTACTCATGGAATGATCCAGACACTAAGACATGCACTGCTACAGTCCCCGGAGCACTTTCCATGCAGTCCAGCAATCTCCCTGTCACTATCTATGCACTCCTCCAATCACCTAGCCAGCACCATGTACTTATCCAATCACTCCGTCAAAACGCAAGCACTTATAAATTCACCATGCACTCTTTTTGCAGCACTCTAATCATTTTTTTTTTGTAAAGACATTTTATTGAATCACAATAGGACAGATAAACCAGCCCATAGGGCATTGCGGCAAGACATAACGTCCATCTCAATATTCAGTGCATTTGATCACAATAAATACAGGATAATCCTTCAGTATCTGTTGTCAGTCCACCTGTTGAGGAAATAAGGGTCTGCATACCCGAACCCAGTGCCCACCCCATCTCTGTATATTGCAGTGTGAGCCAGTGAACTCCATCAGCCCTAAATCCCACCTAATGTCCCTGTGTAAATAACACCCAACAAACCCCCTCCCGCCCTCCCAACACCCTCCAAACCCCCTCCCTCCCCACCCCCCAGGCATGCCGCTGATTCATTAAAACATCTGTACTTGGGCATTGGTCGGTCCAACAATGTATCAAGGGCTCTATGCCCCTGATCTCCAGTTAGTGGTACAATGGGGGGAAATGTGTACCATATCAGCCTTTCCGAGCAAGGGGGCTCTCCCGGGGCAACAAGGTGACCCCGAGATCATTCTCCTGCTAGAGGGTCCGCCACCTCATGGTCGTCAACATCGTCGTCAGTCGGATGTTTCAACAGGTCCACCAGCGCCACCCATGCTCTTGCCATCTCCAGTGATTTTTCGTTCCCAGTGCGGTGGGCCATCTGCAATCGGAAGGCCCCCTCGCAATCCGCCCACTTCACTAGCTCCCTTGTCCATTGTGTCACACTTGGGGTGTTTTTTGCTTTCCAATGACTAGTGAGTTCCCTTTTAGCCAACACAAATCCGAGATCTATGAACTTACTAGTGACTTTATACCTGGCAATGTGGGGAAACCAGTGCAGCAAACAACAACCTGGCGTCAACGCTATTTCCCTCTCCGTCGTGGTCGCCAATCCAGTTGTCACCCCCCTCCAGAACTCTCCCAGATGTGGACAATCCCAGAACATGTGGAGGAACCCTGCACCCTCCAAATTACATCTCGGGCACCCAGTCTGGGCTCCAAAGTACTCATTAATCTTGCCTGGGGTAAGGTACACCCTATGCAATACATAGAAGTGAATTAACTGGAAGCGCGCATTCCTAGCGCTCTTCCAGGCCCTTTTCACAAGCTTCTCTCAGGGTTTCTCCTCAATCACCTCACCCAGGTCCTCCTCCCAATTGAGACGTAATGTCGCTAGAGGTCGTCGCATTCCCTGAGTGATACGCTTGTAGAGGCAAGTGACTGCTTTGAAAGTACCAGCCGCCATGACCACATATTGACACGCGAGGGGTTCCACCATCCCCTCCCGCCAATGCTTTCGGATGGCTGCCGTCAGATCGGCAGGTAGCAGGAAATCACCTCTAGGGAGGTCATGGCGCTCCAGCAGATCATTGAAAGGGAGCAAGGTATTATCTTCAAACAAATCCCCTATAGTAGAGATCCCAGCTTCACTCCATAATCGCAACCTGCTCCAATCCTCACCATGCGGTAGTGCCTCACAAATGCCCAACTGGATCTCAGGCGCATATGGGGTCCGTACTTGCGCTCGTCTAGCTAATCGGTTCCAACACTGTTTGCAGCACTCTAATCATCCACTCACTACCCATGTACTCTTGCAATGACCCAGGCATTAACACATGCATTGCTACAATCCCCTGAGCACTACCTATGCAGTCCAGTAATCTCCCTGTCACTACCTATGCACTCCTCCAATCACCCAGGCAGCCCCATGTCTTTATCCATTCACTCCGTCAAAACACAAGCACTTATAAATTCAACATGCACTCTCCTTGCAGCACTCTAATCATCCAGTCACTACCTATGTACTCATGCAATGACCCAGGCACTAACTCATGCAGTGCTACAATCTCCAGAGAACTACCCATGCAGTACAGCAATCCCCCTGTCACTCCCCGTGCACTTTTACAATCACCCAGCCAGCACCATGTGTAGGAAGGTGGAATCTGACTATATGGTTGCCCCCAATTTTTTCCTGGTGTTTTGCTGGTTTATGACTTAGTTGGACTAGGACCCTGCTATTCAGGGCCCCAGTCTATCTGCTTCCTCTGTAAAATGGTTTCCATGTACCTTAGGTACATCTTTGATTGGAATCTGGAGTGCCCTTATAAGTCCCTAGTATATGGTATACTATGTACCCAGGCATAGGTACCCCAGAGGCCTGCCAGGGGCTGAAGCATGTATTATGCCACTCCTGGAAGGCCAGCCAAAATGACACCACAGGTCTGCTACTGCAGCCTGGGTAAGGTGGTGCATGCACCCTGTGAGAAGTTGGCCTGGTATATGCTGTTCACTAATTAAAGCGGACACCTTGCACCAGGGCAAATCGACTCTTATGTTAGATAGGTTTAAGACAACCTTTTAAAGAAAGCTATCCTAGTGGTAGCTGTGGAGAGCAGCCTTCAGGCTAAGTCTTGAAGGAATGTAAAGCAGCTTGTTTTACCATATAATCTCTTGAATCACCAAATGAAAAGACACCACACAGGTATATATATCAAATATATATGTATTTATTTCTAAATAACTCTCTACTAATCTCTTTATGAGATTAGAAGACAAACATATGCACAAATCAACGTTTCACAATAAGTTAAAGCACAAAATATGGCTGGGGCCCTAGGGGCGTACCAGACCATATACTAAAAAAGGGACTTAGTAACAACGACTTGCAGGGGGACAAGGCCTAGGGCCTTCAGAAGTGCTGGGGCCTCACGAAACAACCCAAGGCAGGTAAGTAAAGGACCCACGGGGGACGCGTGCAGTGTGGATACACAGGCGCGGATTCGCCGTTGACTTCAATGGGGCAAGTCGCGGTTGGAAATTAAGAGTTCTAGGATACTTCGGGAGAACCTACAAGCAAGTCACTTACAGGGTAAGTAGTTCTAGGGCCCACACCCACAGGAGAACCGTAGTGCTGGAGTTACCTCACCCAGGGAAGCCGGGTGCATAGGTGTCCTTTGGTGTCGGGTCGCGGCGTCGTTTTCAATGGCGAACAAAGAAGACTTGCTGCTTGCGGGAGCTGAAGAAGTGTCCGGTGGAATCCAAGCCTGGATTCTGAAGAAGGATGACCTGAAAGCAGAGGGGACAGTGTTCAAAGTCACTTGGCAGTGACTCGGGGCAAGGAAGATGGATGCCCACCATCATCGGTTGATTCAGGTCTGTTGTGGGTGCCTTGACTCTTCAGCCACGAGGTCCAGGAGGCGTCAACGATGACCAGGCGCTGGATTCTGTGTGTCCCACGAAGTCTGCAGCTTACTGCGGTGTCGGCAACTCGATCGGAGCCAACAAGCCTTGGCAGCAGCAAGTCTCGGGGAGATAAAGAAAAGTCGATGGCACAGACCAGCAAGATCTGAGGGACTCACCCAGCGAGAGTAAGTCAGGGCAGGCCTGGAGCAACCAGGGGAGCCCTTTGGTTTCTTTAAGAAGTCTTCTGGGGACCCACGAGCCGGCTGGCAAGGGATCGCAAAGACACCTCGGGCGGAATCACTCAACAGGGGCCCACTGTCACTCGGGACGGTGTAGTCCTCTGATCTTCGGAGGGATTCCTGCTGGAGGTCGGGACCACACGTGGTCCAAAGCACAAGTTCGTAGAACGTTGTGAAGGGGTTGCACTCGACAATAGTGCACGGTACCCAGGGGTCGCGGTTCCTCATCACTCGTGGGGTCCACGTGCCTCAGCTTCGCTGGGAACTCACGATGGCCTTGGAGAAGTCAGGAAATCCACTTCTTGGGCTGCAGGGACTTCGGACTCCGGCGGGAGCGGCGTAGTTTGCGACCGTCGTTGTCGTTTTTGGTGCCTGCCAAGCAGGGGAGTCACTCCTTGACTCCAAGGGAGATTCTTCTGTCTTCCAAAGGTAGTGGAACGTCGAAGGGCCAGGATTCTTCTGTAGAGCGTCATCCAGGGGTTATCTAACTAGCAAGTTCAAGGGTTCCCCTTCTTATACTAAAAAGAGGGGATGGACTAGCTCTATGACCCCACCTATGGGAGGGTCAAGGGAGGAGGTGGCTACACCCACTTCCCTTTGTCCAGTTTCGTGCCAGAGCAGGGGCAGGTAGCCCCTGAGCCGGTTTGAACTGGCATATGCACAGAGGAGCCTTCTGCTCCCCCAGTGCAGGACTTCAAAGCAATCTAAGAGTGCACCCACCCAGCCCCAATACACTAAACCCTGTCTGGGAGGTGGTTACACCTCCCTGTGACAGGATGCCTATTGTTGGGCTTCCTCCACTGTGAGTTTCGGTCATCAGCAGGAGGGCAGCCCAGTGTCTGTGACTGGTGGCATCCATTTTGTGATGCCAGGGCTCTTCAGGATTCTTCCGCGTTTCCACAGCAGGTACATGTCTTATCCCTCTAGAAGGGTGGAATGCTACCCCCGCCGCCAGGATTGGCGGGGGGGGTAGTATTCCAAGATGTTTGACACCAAACACAACATGTTTTGATGCAGCCATTCCAAAGTTAGCATTTTACCGCGAGGATATAATGCACTTAAGAGTATATGGTTTAACCGCATCCACAAACAGCCCCAGAGAATAGACTCTGAGAGCTGCAGAGGGGCCCTGCTCAGGCAGAGGCACCCCCTCACATAGAAGCCAAGCACCCTGCCCTCAGGATTGATAGGGCCTGCCTTAGGGGTGACTGATTGGTTTATATGTGTGTGCAGGAGAGATATAGGAAACCTATATCTCAGTGAGGGGTGCTAGCACCACCTCACCCAGGCTGCAGTAGCAGGCCTGTGGTGTCAGATTTAGACTGCTTCCCAGGGGTGGCATAATACATGCTGCAGCCCCTGGTAGGCCTGTGAAGTACCTATGCCCTTGGTACCTAAGGTACCATATACTAGGGACTCATAAGGCACCACAGTATCCAATCACTAGTGCACCTAGAGTGCACTCCATGTCGTTTAGAGAGAGCAGATAGACTGGGGCCCTGAATAGCAGGGTCCCAGTCCAACTAAGTCATAAACCAGCAAAACACCAGGAAAAAAGTGGGGGCAACCATATAGTCAGATTCCACCTTCCTACATAACCCCCCAAACGAAAGGAGATAAGGCTAACCTTGACCAGTTGAGCCTTTATTGATTAAGTGTTCATATAAGGAAGCACCTGCACTAGCATGGTTGCCCCCTGTCTTATGGTCCACTAAGCAATCCCTCACCCTAAGGGTATGAGAGGGTCTCCACCATGGGGAATCACTACCTCTGGTGTGCTTTGGTAAAGTACAAGGCTGGTGGGGTGTCTGAGTAGGGAAGTGAGGCCCTAGGAAGGTTGGCCTCAGCTTCCTCAGATCACTGGTCACCATGTATGCCTGTCTTTCCATGACTGAGTTGCACTTTGCTCTAAGGGTCAACCTTTGACTGCCTACAGCTGGGGGTTGGGTCCCTTTGGATGGAACACTGGAGGGACATGGCATGTTTGGAACCTTTTGGTCCCAGGTTTGCCCTTGCCTAACAGAGTCCTTCTGGGGAGGTCCCTACATAAAGGTATGGGGGATCCCTCAGTGGGTTGAGGAATTTTCACCTGGCTAGGGCTACTAGACTGGGTGCCCCTAATCTGCTGATGGGGGTTCCTCTGGACAGGGGGCCCTGGGGGTCCACTGACCTCTGCAGCCCTGGGCTGACTGAGGCAGGGTAGAGAGGGGCAGTTTACCTGCTCCAGACTGGGTACCACCTTGGAAGGGTCCTCTGCCATCAGGGGTGGGGCCAGGCCAGGCCTGACTACCTCTGTGGCAGTTCCTTCACTAGGGGAGGGTCAGTTCCCTGAGGAGGCTGACCCTTACCTACTGTCTGGAGGGAAGAAGACTTTTCTTCAACCCTTGTGCTCTCTTCTGGGGAGAGTGGGCCATTCTTCCAGGCTCTATCTCTCCAAAATCTTGGGCTGGGGCTGTGGCCATCACAGCCCCACTAACCTTTACAGGGACACCCAACATCCTCAGATGGGTTTGGTGTTCAATTTCAGCCCAGGCTGAAATTTCCAGATCATTGCCCATCAGGCAATCTACAGGTAAGGTTGGGGACACTGCCACTCTTTTGGGCCTGTGACCCCGTCCCAGGTGAGATTGACTATGGCCATGGGGTGATCTGTTCTGACACCATCAATGTTGGTCACCTGGTATTTAAACTCAGGTAAAATCTGGTGAGGGGGGACTAGTTTCCCTGCCACCATGGTGACACTAGCCCCTGTGTCCCTAAATGCCACAGCTTTCTGACCATTAATTATTGGCTCCAGTCTGTACCTGCCCAATGCTGTGGGACCCATGGTAAAGGTGGCAAATCCTATACCAGCATCAGAGTCTGAGGAGTCTGTTGAGGGGGTCCTGTCTAAACTAGGGGCCCACCTCTGTTCCTCTTGCAAAAGCACCTAACTTTTGGGTGCACTACTCCCAACTGGAGGATTACTACTGGTAGTACCAGGAGGGGTGGTAGTAGTTGTTGGAGGAACATTTTCTTTATTGCCAATCCTGGGACAACTGGGATCAGATTTCCAGTGCCCAGGCTTTTTACAGACATGGCAATAGGGTTTCTTTTCAGGAGAGGAAGGAGTTTGGGACCCACCCCCAGAAGAGGACTTTTGGGGCCCTGTAGTGGACTTATCCTTAGATTTATCCCCACCTTTCTCTTGGGACTTGGTAGAATCTTTCTTGTGGTCACCACCCTGATTCTTAGGCCTTACTCTGGTTCTGACCCATTTGTCTGCCTTCTTTCCCAATTCTTGGGGAGAGGTCAGATCAGAGTCCACCAGGTACTGGTGTAAAAGCTGGTTTGACAATTATTAAGGATCTGTTCTCTCATCATTAGATTATAAAATCCTTTGAAATCAGTAACCCTACTGCCAACCAGCCAACCCTCCAGAGCCTTGGATGCACAATCTACAAAGTCTGTCCAGTCCTGAGTCTGTGCCTTCTGGGTATCTCTGAACTTCAACCTGTACTGCTCAGTGGTTAAGCCAAACCCATCTATCAGTGCACTCTTCAGGACCTCATAATCATCAGCATCCTCCTCTCTAACAGTGAGGAGCTTGTCTCTTCCTTTATCTGAAAAGGAGAGCCACAAGATTGCTGCCCACTGCTTTTGGGGGACCTGCTGTACTCTACAGGCCCTCTCCATAGCAGTTATCCACTTGTGGATATCATCCCCACTCTGGTAGGGAGGAACAACCTTGCTCAGGTTCCTATGGTCAGGAATATATTCTCTGCCTCTAGGGACACTGTTGCTGCCACCAGGGGGTTCTAACCCCTCTCTTCTAGAAGCTCTCTGGATCTCCAGGGCTTCCCTATCCAGTGCCAACTGCATGGTTCTGAGGGTCACTTTGGCTTCCTCATACTGGAGCAGTTTGCACCTTCTCTCAGAGGAGGTCTCTCTTAAGGAAAAGTATGAGCTCCTCTGCTGGACAAATTCTCTGCCAGAGTGATAAGAGTGGTCAGATTCCCTGGAAGGGGATCTGTGCCTCTCCTCCTCTCTGTCAGTTCTCTTAGGGAGAATTCCTCTGTCCTTTTCAGGCCCCTTGAAGCCTGGCCCTTCAATCACAGAGTCTTGGTCATTCTGATTTTCATCATCTGACCCAGATACTATGACTGACCCACCCACTGATTCAGACCCTTTAGCTCCTAGAGCCAATCTAAGGTCATCTGCTGTCAGCAGATCTATCAGGTGCAGTGTTGAGGGACTCTGTCCTAGCTTCAGGTGTCTTTCAACACACATGGCTCTCAAGTCAGAGAAAGCCATGTCCTTATACTGAGGCTGAGTGGATCCACTGGGTCCACCCTTTAAGGACATTCTAGTGTTGTGCAGTGTTGTACTACCTACACTAGTTTGTGGCCTACTGATCCTAGCTTGAGCTGTGGAAAGGATGTGCTATCCCTTGGCACACAGCTCTAAGTTCAGTAGAACTTATTGATACTAAGCTTGACTTTATATGTACCTTGAGTACCTATAATGGTTTTCAGTTAGTAATTCAAATAGAGATTTTCTGGTAAAACAATGGCAAGCTGGAATCCCACACGCTGCCCACCAATGTGAGAAGTTGGCCTGGTATATGCTGTTCACTAATTAAAGCGGACACCTTGCACCAGGGCAAATCGACTCTTATGGTAGATAGGTTTAAGACAACCTTTTAAAGAAAGCTATCCTAGTGGTAGCTGTGGAGAGCAGCCTTCAGGCTAAGTCTTGAAGGAATGTAAAGCAGCTTGTTTTACCATATAATCTCTTGAATCACCAAATGAAAAGACACCACACAGGTATATATATCAAATATATATGTATTTATTTCTAAATAACTCTCTACTAATCTCTTTATGAGATTAGAAGACAAACATATGCACAAATCAACGTTTCACAATAAGTTAAAGCACAAAATATGGCTGGGGCCCTAGGGGCGTACCAGACCATATACTAAAAAAGGGACTTAGTAACAACGACTTGCAGGGGGACAAGGCCTAGGGCCTTCAGAAGTGCTGGGGCCTCACGAAACAACCCAAGGCAGGTAAGTAAAGGACCCACGGGGGACACGTGCAGTGTGGATACACAGGCGCGGATCGCCGTTGACTTCAACGGGGCAAGTCGCGGTTGGAAATTAAGAGTTCTAGGATACTTCGGGAGAACCTACAAGCAAGTCACTTACAGGGTAAGTAGTTCTAGGGCCCACACCCACAGGAGCACCGTAGTGCTGGAGTTACCTCACCCAGGGAAGCTGGGTGCATAGGTGTCCTTTGGTGTCGGGTCGCGGCGTCGTTTTCAATGGCGAACAAAGAAGACTTGCTGCTTGCGGGAGCTGAAGAAGTGTCCGGTGGAATCCAAGCCTGGATTCTGAAGAAGGATGACCTGAAAGCAGAGGGGACAGTGTTCAAAGTCACTTGGCAGTGACTCGGGGCAAGGAAGATGGATGCCCACCGTCGTCGGCTGATTCAGGTCGGTTGCGGGTGCCTTGACTCTTCAGCCACGAGGTCCAGGAGGTGTCGACGATGACCAGACGCTGGATTATGTGTGTCCCACGAAGTCTGCAGCTTACTGCGGTGTCGGCAACTCGATCGGAGCCAACAAGCCTTGGCAGCTGCAAGTCTCGGGGAGATGAAGAAAAGTCGATGGCACAGACCAGCAAGGTCTGAGGGACTCACCCAGCGAGGGTAAATCAGGGCAGGCCTGGAGCAACCAGGGGAGCCCTTTGGTTTCTTTAAGAAGTCTTCTAGAGACCCACGAGCTGGCTGGCAACGGATCGCGAAGACACCTCAGGCGGAATCACTCAACAGGGGCCCACGGTCACTCGGGACGGTGTAGGCCTCTGATCTTCGGAGGGATTCCTGCTGGAGATCGGGTCCACAGGTGGTCCAAAGCACAAGTTCGTAGAATGTTGTGAAGGGGTTGCACTCGACAATAGTGCACGGTACACAGGGGTCGTGGTTCCTCGTCACTCGTGGGGTCCACTTGCCTCAGCTTCACTGGGGACTCACAATGGCCTTGGAGAAGTCAGGAAATCTACTTCTTGGGCTGCAGGGACTTCGGACTCCGGCAGGAGCGGTGTAGTTTGCGACCGTCGTTGTCGTTTTTGGTGCCTGCCAAGCAGGGAGTCACTCCTTGACTCCAAGGGAGATTCTTCTGTCTTCCAAAGGTAGTGGAACGTCGAAGGGCCAGGATTCTTCTGTAGAGCGTCATCCAGGGGTTATGTAACTAGCAAGTTCAAGGGTTCCCCTTCTTATACTAAAAGAGGGGATGGACTAGCTCTATGACCCCACCTATGGGAGGGTCAAGGGAGGGGTGGCTACACCCACTTCCCTTTGTCCAGTTTCACGCCAGAGCAGGGGCAGGTAGCCCCTGAGCCGGTTTGAACTGGCATATGCACAGAGGAGCCTTCTGCTCCCCCAGTGCAGGACTTCAAAGCACTCTAAGAGTGCACCCACCCAGCCCCAATACACTAAACCCTGTCTGGGAGGTGGTTACACCTCCCTGTGACAGGATGCCTATTGTTGGGCTTCCTCCACTGTGAGTTTCGGTCATCAGCAGGAGGGCAGCCCAGTGTCTGTGACTGGTGGCATCCATTTTGTGATGCCAGGGCTCTTCAGGATTCTACCGCGTTTCCACAGCAGGTACATGTCTTATCCCTCTAGAAGGGTGGAATGCTACCCCCGCCACCAGTATTGGCGGGGGGGTAGTATTCCAAGATATTTGACACCAAACACGACGTGTTTTGATGCAGCCATTCCAAAGTTAGCATTTTACCGCGAGGATATAATGCACTTAAGAGTATATGGTTTAACCGCATCCACAAACAGCCCCAGAGAATAGACTCTGAGAGCTGCAGAGGGGCCCTGCTCAGGCAGAGGCACCCCCTCACATAGAAGCCAAGCACCCTGCCCTCAGGATTGATAGGGCCTGCCTTAGGGGTGACTGATAGGTTTATATGTGTGTGCAGGAGAGATATAGGAAACCTATATCTCAGTGAGGGGTGCTAGCACCACCTCACCCAGGCTGCAGTAGCAGGCCTGTGGTGTCAGATTTAGACTGCTTCCCAGGGGTGGCATAATACATGCTGCAGCCCCTGGTAGGCCTGTGAAGTACCTATGCCCTTGGTACCTAAGGTACCATATACTAGGGACTCATAAGGCACCACAGTATCCAATCACTAGTGCACCTAGAGTGCACTCCATGTCGTTTAGAGAGAGCAGATAGACTGGGGCCCTGAATAGCAGGGTCCCAGTCCAACTAAGTCATAAACCAGCAAAACACCAGGAAAAAAGTGGGGGCAACCATATAGTCAGATTCCACCTTCCTACACACCCCTTACTGTGATATAGGCTACCTATATCACTACAATTGCACACACATATACACCTATAAGTCACTCCTATGGCAGGCCTTAACAATCCTGAAGGCAGAGTGCTTGGTTTTTATGTGAGAGGGTGCCCCTGCATGAGCAGGGCCCCTCTGCAGCGTTCAGAGTCAATCCTCTGATGCTGTTTGTGGTGCAGCCTGACCATATACTCTTAAGTGCATTATATCCTCGCGGTACAATGCTAACTTTGGACTGGCAGCACCAAAACATGTGGTGTTTGGTGTCAAACATCTTGGAATACTACCCCCCCGCCAATCCTGGCAGCGGGGGTAGCATTCCACCCTTCTAGAGGGAGAGACATGTACACACCGGGCTACCCGGTAACTTCTTTCCAGAGCCCTGGCATCACAAAATGGATGCCGCTGCCACAGACACGGGTCTGGCCTCCTGCTGCTGACTGAAACTCCGGCAGGGTAGGCCTGGACAATAGGTTTCTGTCGAAGGGAGGTGTAACCACCTCCCCAGACAGGATAGTGTGTATTGGGGCTGGGCGGGAGCACCCTCTGGTGCTTTGAAGTCCTGCACTAGGGGCACATTTGGTGTCCCTGTGCATATGCCAGTTCAAACCGGTTGCAGGGGCTACCTGCCCCTGCTCTGGCACGAAACTGGACAAAGGGAAATGGGTGTAACCACCCCTCTTCCCTGACCCTCCCATAGGTGGGTCCCCAGAGTATGTCCAACCCCTAACTTTGTATAAGTATGGGACCCCAGTCCTTAGGACTTTAGATATCCCTGGACGAAACTCTGTAACTGAATCCTGGAACTTCGACACTCTACTCAAGACTAGAGGACTGAAGAATCTCCCTTGGGGTCAAGGAGTGACTCCCCTGCTTGGCAGACACCAAAGAAGCAATTGTCCGGTCTGCATCGCCGAAGCTCCCGCCAGACGCCGAAGTCTTTGCACCACCAGAGGTAGATTTTCAGACTTCACCTAGGTTGCCCTGAGTCCCCAGTGAAGCTGAGGCCCGTAGCTGTTGTGGGTAATGTGGAACCGTGACCCCTGGGCACCAAGAACATTTGCAAGTGCATCCTCTTTATGGGCTCCCACGAAGTTGTGCTTTGGGCTCCAAAAAGCCTCCGCCTCCAGCACCAACTGCACCGAAGATCACTGGCCTCCACTCCTTGAGTGTCCCGTGAGCCAGCTCCAAGTGCGTCTACTTGAGGCTCCTTCGCGGTCGCTAGTCCGTTGACTAGTGGGCCCTCCCGAAGGCAACTCTTCTTTTGCTTGGGCTTCCCTGGTTGCTCCAGACATGCCCTGACTTACCCTTGCTGGGTGAGTCCCTCAGACCTTGCTGGTCTGCACCACTGTCCTTCTTCTATTTCCATGAGACTTGCCGTTGCCAAGGTTTCTTGAGTCCAATCCGGTCGCCGACACTGCAGCACTCGACAGACGTTGTGGAACAGCTTGAATCCAGCTCCTGGTTGTCATTGATGCCTCCTGGACCTCGTGGCTGAAGAGTCAAGACGACCGTCAACCTACCTGAAGCACTCGACATCGGTGGGCATCTGCTCATCGCCTTCCTGGACACTGGCTAGGGACCCTGACTCTGTCCCCTCAGCTTTCAGGTTCTTCATATCCTTGATCCACCCTTGGATCCACCCGAACACTTTTGACTTGGTCGCCAGCAGCACTTTGCAGCACATCGCCATTGAAAACAACGACGAAACCCGACCCCGAAAGGCCCCTATGCACCCGGCTTCCCTGGGTGAGGTAACATGAGTACTCCGGTGCTCCCGTGGGTATTGACTCTAGAACAGCCTAGTTCTAAAGGGGTTTGCTCCAAGTCCTCCTCTAAGTGTCCTTTTTCTCTAAAACTCCAACCGCGACATTCCCCATAGTAGTCAACGGCGGCTCGCGGCTGTGTTCTCACACTGCACGCGTCCCCCGTGGGTCCCCTGTGTCACTACCTTGGGTGGTTCCTTGATGGCCAAGCACTTCTACAGGCTCTAGGCCTTGTGTCTAGCTCAGTCGTGGTTCTTATACCACTTTATTGGTATATGATTTGGTACGCCCCTAGGGCTCAAATGTGTATTTGTGCTATCACTGCTGATATTCGACTTGTAACTTATGTACTTCGAACTCTAGCCTCATAAAGAGACTAGAGGGGTGTGTTTAAGACTAAATACATATATTTTAAATATATACCTGGTGTGGTCCTCTTTCATTTGGTCACTCAAGAGATTATAGACTGGTAAAACAAGCTGCTTTACATTCCTTCAAGACTTAGCCTGAAGGCTGCTCTCCATAGCTACCACTAGGATAGCTTTCAATAAAGGTTGTCTTTAACCTATCTCCAATAAGGGGTTGTTTGGACTGGTGCAAGGTGCCCACTATAATTAGTGGACAGCATATACCAGGCCAACTTCTCACACCATGTACTTATCCAATCACTGCGCCAAAACCCAAGCACTTATAAATTTGCCTTGCACTCTGCTTGTAGTAGTCTAATCATCCAGTCACTACACATGTACTCATGCATTGACCTAGGCGCTAACTCATACAGTGGTACAATCCCCCGAGCACTACCCATGCAGTCCAGCAATCCCCCTGTCACTCCCTGTGCAGTCTTCCAGTCACCCAGCCAACAGCATGTAGTTATCCAGTCACTGCGTCAAAACTGAAGCACTTATAAATTCGCCATGCACTCTCCTTGCAGCACTCTAACTATCCAGTCACTACCCATGTACTGATGTAATGACTCAGGCACTAACTCATGCAGTGCTACAATCTCCAGAGCACTACCCATGCAGTCCAGCAATCCCCCTGTCACTCCCTATGCACTCTTCCAATCACCCTGCCAGCACCATATACTTATCTAATCAGTTCGCCAAAACCCATGCACTTATAAATTCACCATGCACTCTCTTTGCAGTACTCTAATCATCCAGTCACTACCCATGTACTTATGCAATGACCCAGGCACTAACTCACGCAGTGCTACAATCCCCAGAGCACTACCTATGCACCCCAGTAATCCCCCTGTCACTCCCTGTGCACTCTTCCAATCACCCCGCCAGCACCATATACTTATCTAATCATTCATTTCGCCAAAACCAAAGCATTTATAAATTCACCATGCACTCTCTTTGCAGTACTCTAATCATGCAGTCACTACCCATGTACTCATGCAAAAACCTAGGCACTAATATATACACTACTCTAATCCCTTGAGCACTACCTATGCAGTCCTCTAACCACCTACACACTACTGATTTACTCCTTCAATTAACCAGGTAGTACCCATGCAGTCCAGCAATCCCCCTGTCACTCCCTGTGCAGTCTTCCAGTCACCCAGCCAGTACCATGTCCTTATCCAATCACTGCGCCAAAACCCAAACACATATAAATTCACTATGCACTCTGTTTGCAGCACTTTAATCATCCAGTTACTACCAATGTACTCATGCAATGACCCAGGCACTAACTCATGCAGTGCTACAATTCCCAGAGCACTACACATGCAGTCCAGCAATTCCCCTGTCACTCCCCGTGCACTCTTTCAATCACCCAGCCAGCACCATGTTCTTATCCAATCACTGTGCCAAAACCCAAGCACTTATAAATTCACCATGCACTCTCCTTGCAGCACTCTAATCATGCAGTCACTACCCATGTACTCATGTATGACCCAGGCACTAACTCATACAATGCTACAATCCCCTGAGCACTACCTATGCACTCCACAATCCCCCTGTCACTCCCCATGCACTCTTCCAATCACCCAGCCAGCACCATGTACTTATCCAATCACTGCGCCAAAACCCAAGCACTTATAAATTCACCATGCACTCTCCTTGCAGCACTCTAATCATGCAGTCACTACCCATGTACTCATGCAATGATCCAGGCACTAACTCATGCAGTGCTACAATCCCCAGAGCACTACCCATGCAGTCCAGCAATCCCCCTGTCACTCTTTGTGTACTCCTCCAATCACCCAGCCAGCACTATGTACTTATCCAATCACTGCGCCAATACCCAAGCACTTATAAATTCGCCATCCACTCTCCTTGTAGAACTCTAATCATCTACTCACTACCCATGAACTCATGCAATGACCCAGGCACTAACACATGCACTGCTACAATCCCCTGTGCACTACCCATGCACTCCAACAATCACCCTGTCACTTCTTGTGCACTGTTCCAATCACGTAGCCAGCACCATGTCCTTATCCAATCACTCCGCCAAAACCCAAGCACTTATAAATTCACCATGCACTCTCCTTGCAGTACTCTAATCATCCAGTCAGTATCCATGTACTCATGCAATGACCCAGGCACTAATACATGCACTAATACAATCCCCTGTCCACTGCCCATGCAGTCCTCTAAACACCTGACTCATTGTCAGTGAAATTGCTCTCCCACCCTCGCAGCTCCACCATTAAGTGAGGCCTGCCCCTGCCCCTGCACTCTCGAGTGTTGGTGATCAAGGCCCTCCTCCACCCGCAGGTTTCCCTGCGCCTCATCCCTGGTGGTCCAGTGGACCTCTGTCTCCTTCCTCTAACTCTGCTCTTTCACTCGTTTTTCTACCCTTTTTTATCTTTCACCTTTCTGCGCTTTTCTGTATCTCTGCTCTTTTGTGCCTTATTTCTGCTCATTTTCCCTTCCTCTCGCTCTGCCCTTTCACTTGTTTTCACTCGTTTTTCTACCCTCTTTTATCTTTCACCTTTCTGCATCTCTGCTCTTTTGTGCCTTATTTCTGCCTATTTTCCCTTTTTTCTTTATCCCTTATTTCCTCCCTTTACCTTTCCCCGCCGCTGCTGCCCCCGCGGCCCCTCCCCCCCAGCATGACCAGCCAATCCAGCTCCCCTCCCCGCTCCCGCATCCCAGCTGTCCAGCCCTCCCCGACCCCTACTTAATGGCGACCACTGCGGGGACAGGCGAGCAAGACCACTGACTCATTGTCAGTGAAATTGCTCTCCCACCCTCGCAGCTCCACCATTAAGTGAGGCCTGCCCCTGCCCCTGCACTCTCGAGTGTTGGTGATCGAGGCCCTCCTCCACCCGCAGGTTTCCTTGCGCCTCATCCCTGGTGGTCCAGTGGACCTCTGTCTCCTTCCTCTAACTCTGCTCTTTCACTCGTTTTTCTACCCCTTTTATCTTTCACCTTTCTGCGCTTTTCTGCATCTCTGCTCTTTTGTGCCTTATTTCTGCTCATTTTCCCTTCCTCTCGCTCTGCCCTTTCACTTGTTTTCACTCGTTTTTCTACCCTCTTTTATCTTTCACCTTTCTGCATCTCTGCTCTTTTGTGCCTTATTTCTGCCTATTTTCCCTTTTTTCTTTATCCCTTATTTCCTCCCTTTACCTTTCCCCGCCGCTGCTGCCCCCGCGGCCCCTCCCCCAGCGCGACCGGCCAATCCAGCTCCCTCCCCGCTCCCGCCTCCCAGCTGTCCAGCCCTCCTCGACCCCTACTTAATGGCGACCACTGCGGGGACAGGCGAGCAAGACCACTGACTCATTGTCAGTGAAATTGCTCTCCCACCCTCGCAGCTCCACCATTAAGTGAGGCCTGCCCCTGCCCCTGCACTCTCGAGTGTTGGTGATCGAGGCCCTCCTCCACCCGCAGGTTTCCTGCGCCTCATCCCTGGTGGTCCAGTGGACCTCTGTCTCCTTCCTCTAACTCTGCTCTTTCACTCGTTTTTCTAGCCTTTTTTATCTTTCACCTTTCTGCGCTTTTCTGCATCTCTGCTCTTTTGTGCCTTATTTCTGCTCATCTTCCCGTCCTCTCGCTCTGCCCTTTCATTTGTTTTCACTCGTTTTTATACCCTCTGTTATCTTTCACCTTTCTGCATCTCTGCTCTTTTGTGCCTTATTTCTGCCTATTTTCCCTTTTTTCTTTATCCCTTATTTCTTCCCTTTACCTTTCCCCGCCGCTGCTGCCCCCGTGGCCCCTCCCCCCCAGCGCGACCGGCCAATCCAGCTCCCCTCCCCGCTCCCGCCTCCCAGCTGTCCAGCCCTCCCCGACCCCTACTTAATGGCGACCACTGCGGGGACAGGCGAGCAAGACCACTGACTCATTGTCAGTGAAATTGCTCTCCCACCCTCGCAGCTCCACCATTAAGTGAGGCCTGCCCCTGCCCCTGCATTCTCGAGTGTTGGTGATCGAGGCCCTCCTCCACCCGCAGGTTTCCCTGCGCCTCATCCCTGGTGGTCCAGTGGACCTCTGTCTCCTTCCTCTAACTCTGCTCTTTCACTCGTTTTTCTACCCTTTTTTATCTTTCACCTTTCTGCGCTTTTCTGCATCTCTGCTCTTTTGTGCCTTATTTCTGCTCATTTTCCCTTCCTCTCGCTCTGCCCTTTCACTTGTTTTCACTCGTTTTTCTACCCTCTTTTATCTTTCACCTTTCTGCATCTCTGCTCTTTTGTGCCTTATTTCTGCCTATTTTCCCTTTTTTCTTTATCCCTTATTTCCTCCCTTTACCTTTCCCCGCCGCTGCTGCCCCCGCGGCCCCTCCCCCCCAGCGCGACCGGCCAATCCAGCTCCCCTCCCCGCTCCCGCATCCCAGCTGTCCAGCCCTCCCCGACCCCTACTTAATGGCGACCACTGCGGGGACAGGCGAGCAAGACCACTGACTCATTGTCAGTGAAATTGCTCTCCCACCCTCGCAGCTCCACCATTAAGTGAGGCCTGCCCCTGCCCCTGCACTCTCGAGTGTTGGTGATCGAGGCCCTCCTCCACCCGCAGGTTTCCCTGCGCCTCATCCCTGGTGGTCCAGTGGACCTCTGTCTCCTTCCTCTAACTCTGCTCTTTCACTCGTTTTTCTACCCTTTTTTATCTTTCACCTTTCTGCGCTTTTCTGCATCTCTGCTCTTTTGTGCCTTATTTCTGCTCATTTTCCCTTCCTCTCGCTCTGCCCTTTCACTTGTTTTCACTCGTTTTTCTACCCTCTTTTATCTTTCACCTTTCTGCATCTCTGCTCTTTTGTGCCTTATTTCTGCCTATTTTCCCTTTTTTCTTTATCCCTTATTTCCTCCCTTTACCTTTCCCCGCCGCTGCTGCCCCCGCGGCCCCTCCCCCCCAGCGCGACCGGCCAATCCAGCTCCCCTCCCCGCTCCCGCCTCCCAGCTGTCCAGCCCTCCCCGACCCCTACTTAATGGCGACCACTGCGGGGACAGGCGAGCAAGACTGCGCGGCCGCGGGCTGCGGGCGCGCCGCTGGCGCGCCGAAGGCGCGTCAAAGGCAAGCCCGTCTGCGCCCGTCCGCGACCCCACCGCGACCAACGCCAGGAACCCTGGACCTCCGCCCCGCCAACGCTACGACCCAGCAGCACTCCACGCACTCAACCCAGGCCACAACAACAACTGCAAGCTAGCATCACCAGCCGACTCCCACGGACCCTTCCAGCTGTCACCGCTGCCGGCACACCTGCAGCACCGCAAAGAACACGGATCCAGCACAACCCGCCCACAAGAACACAACCGAACCGAAGACCCTGCAATGCATCCTCCTCAACGTCCGATCCCTCCACAAACACGCCACAGAAATCTGGGACCTCCTCGACAGCACCACCCCGGACGTAGCGTTCTTCACCGAAACCTGGACCAACACCACCTCGGGACCGGACATCGCCATCGCCATCCCCCAAGGATACAAGATCTCCAGGAAGGACCGCCCCACCCGCCCAGGAGGAGGAATCGCCATCGTCCACAAATCCAGCCTCCGCCTGAGCACACTCCCTGACGAGCCCACAGAACTGATGGAACACCTTCACTTCAAGATACTGGCCAGCCCCACCGCCACCCTCCGAGGAACCCTCATCTACCGACCCCTGGACCCCGCGGACCCTTCGCCAACTCCATCACGGACATTATCTCCCCGCAGGCCATCGCAACCACCAACTACACCCTGCTGGGAGACCTCAACTTCCACCTCGACAACCAACTGGACCCCAACACCACATCCCTCCTGGACAACCTCCACAACATTGGACTGCGCCAGATCGTGACCGAGCCCACGCACTCAGCAGGACACACCCTCGACCCCCTCTTCACTACAGGAAACTCCATTACCTTCAGCCACACCACCGAACTCCCATGGACCGACCATCGTTGCGTCCACTTCACCTTCAGAACACCCACCATCCACAGACACCAGCACCTGCTTCCACGAAGAAACTGGACCAAAATCACCGACGACCAGCTCACCTCCTCACTCAACAACTCCACCCCAACCATCGCGGAAAATGACGACCCCAACACCGCAGCCCGAACCCTGCATAGATGGATCACGGACAGCACCAACACCATAGCCCCCCTCAAGAAAAACAACAATACCCGCGCCAAGAAAGCCAGATGGTTTACCACCGAACTTCGAGAGTCCAGAAGCACATGCCGCCGCCTCGAAAAGGCCTGGAGGAACACCAAATCCACAGAAGCCCACGACAACTTCAGAGCCGCCACCAACGCCCACCATCAACTCATCAGAGAAACGAGGAAAAAGCGATTGAAGACAGAATCTCCACCCACGCGCACAACAGCAAGGAACTCTTCAGCATCATCAAGGAGTTCGCCCAACCCACTAGCGAGTCTACCGACATCCCTCCCTCACAAGACCTCTGCGACAAACTCAGCACCTTTTTCCACCACAAAATCAAGAGCATCTACGACAACTTCGACGAAGACAGCCAACACACTGAACCCTCACCAACCACCCCCGACACCCGGAAACCAGCGATTGACGACTGGACAGCCCTCACCACGGAAGACACACTGAAGACAATGAAGTCAATCCACTCAGGGGCCCCCACGGACCCCTGCCCCCACCACATCTTTAACAGAGCCACCGACACCATCGCACCCATGCTCCGCCACACCATCAACCGCTCCCTGGCGACCGCCTCGTTCCCCGACGACTGGAAACACGCCGAGGTCAACCCCCTCCTAAAGAAACCCTCAGCGGACCCCACCGACCTCAAAAACTACAGACCCATCTCCCTGCTCCCGTTCCCAGCGAAAGTCATCGAGAAAGCCATCAACAGCCAACTCGCCACATTCATTGAAGAACACAACATCCTCGACTCCTCCCAATCCGGCTTCAGAAAAACCACAGTACAGAAACCGCCCTCCTCGCCGCAACAGACGACATCCGCACCCTACTGGACAAAGGAGAAACAGTAGCCCTCATCCTCCTCGACCTATCAGCGGCGTTCGACACAGTCTCCCACCGCACCCTAATACGCAGACTCTACGACGCAGGAATCCAGGACAAGGCCCTCGACTGGATCCGCTCCTTCCTCTCCGGCAGGACGCAGCGGGTCAGACTCCCCTTTCCTCTCGGACCCCACACCTACCACCTGCGGAGTCCCCCAGGGCTCCTCCCTCAGCCCGACGCTCTTCAACGTCTACATGGCTCCACTCGCCCCCATCGTCAGAACCTACGGACTCAACATCGTGTCATACGCAGACGACACCCAGCTCATCCTCTCCCTATCCAACGAGCCCAACACCGCCAGACGCAACTTTCGAGAAGGCATGGAAGCCGTCGCCAAATGGATGAAAAACAGCTGCCTACAACTGAACACCAACAAAACAGAAGTACTCATCATGGGCCCAAACCCCGATGCCTGGAGCGACACCTGGTGGCCCCCCGCCCTCGGAAACCCGCCAACCCCAACGGACCACGCATGCAACCTGGGAATCATCCTGGACTCCGAGCTCAAAATGGACCGCCAGATCAACTCTGTCTCGTCTTCCTGCTTCCACACCCTCCGCCTCCTTCGTAAGACCTTCAAATGGATCCCCCTCGAACACCGAAAGACCGTCACTCACGCCCTGGTCACCAGCAGACTCGACTACGGCAACGCACTCTACGCCGGAATAAACAAAAACCTCACCCGCAAGCTACAGAACATCCAGAACGCCGCCGCAAGACTGGTCCTCAACCTGCCAAAACACTGCCACATCTCTCAGCACCTGCGCACACTCCACTGGCTCCCTGTCGAGGCGAGAATCACCTTCAAGATGCTCACCCACGCACACAAGGCCCTTCACGGCACCGGACCAGCATACCTGAACAGCCGACTCAAATTCCACGCACCCCAAAGGACCCTACGATCAGCCCAGCTCTCCTACGCCGTGGTCCCCCACACCAGAAAGACCAGATCGGGAGGCCGCTCCTTCTCCTTCCTCGCGGCCAAAGCATGGAACGCCCTTCCGCTCCACCTCAGACAGACAACATCGCTTCCCATCTTCGCAAGAAACCTCAAAACCTGGCTCTTCGACAGACCCCCTCCTTGATGGATGGAACCTGCACCCCCCCCCCCCTAGCGCCTTGAGACCCTTACGGGTGAGTCGTAGCGCTTTAACAAACCCCTGATTGAAACACTTCTCATTCACTCCTACAATTATCCAGGTAGTACCTGTGTAGTGCAGTAAACGCAATTTGATTTCAAAACAAAGCATTTCATTGGTTTTTATATAGAACGTGTTTGTTTAGTAATAGAATAGTATATTTCTATATATTTATATTAATATTACTTTTTTTTTTTTTTACAGATATTCTTCATTATCATTAAAAAGGACTTACCATGACCAAAAAAACAGTAAAGAGGAAACAAGAAAAGAAAGAATATTATTTAAAGAAAAGACAACAGCAAGTATTAGATGAACTACAACATGTGGGAAAAAAGAAAAAGTCTTGCGGTAAGAGAACAAAAGAATTTATTAAAAGACTTTCAAGGACTAGAAACAGTTTGTACAATGTAGAAAGCTGAAATAATACCTCAAGAACAAAGAAGAATGAAATGAAAACAGGAGAAATTAATGGCAAATCACGTTCTGAAAAAACAATCTATGGTAAAAGAAGAAAGAATCAATTTGATGAAATAAGGAAAAGAATGTTTCACAATAGAGTAGTACAACATTTATTAAAAGATGGCAAGAAATATAAAAAAATCAGCATTTTATAAAAAGAAGAAACAGATTGAAAGTATTGTTGAAAAGTCTTTTGAATTTAGAAGGAAATTATTCATTTTAGTTTTAAACAGAAATAGATCATTAGATAAGCCAATATGTTTTATGAAGGCCAAAAGTAAAAAGAAGAGACTAATTAACAGAACTAACTTTTGTGATATTTTTTTGGGTGAATGGAAGCACACTTCAAGTGAAGAGCCTTTTTTTAATGAAGAGAGCTATTTTCAAACCAATACACTCTCATGCAGTTGATACCAGTGGTCGTGCTTATGAAGTGAAGAACGGTTGTGCAATTGAAAAAGAAAAGTTGGTTCCTAGAAATGTAGAAGAAGTGATAGCTGATGAAGTTCTAGGGAGACGTACTAAAGCCCCAGTGTATACTTGGGATTGTAGTAGTATTTGCAGAATACAACAGGAGTCTATTGATATTTTACGAAATTTCTTACGAGCGTACAGTAACAAAAGTGTTAAACAAAAGATTAAGATGCTGCAAGGACTAGATCCTTGCAAAGTGAGAAAAATACTGGTTTGCAAGGTCATTCTCTGGCCTGTCTTTCTAGAAAAGTATGTAAAAGTGTTTTTCATCATTTGAGAATGTTAGCAGTACATCACTCTCAAATGCGGAAGTTAGTAAGATGATTGTACTATGCAAAAAGTCCAGCAATAATTTTAACTGATTTAAACAGTGCTCTTTTGCATGGGTCAGTATCAGATGTAAAAAAAGTTTGTGATGAAATAGAGTTTTGTTACTTTGGTCTTGAACAAGAGTGTAGAGAAAGTGAGACATTGGTAGAAGTAGGTGTTGAAGAAGACGTGGAAGATAGTAGTACTAAGAAGGTTGAAGAAGAAATTACAAAGTTTAAGGTAATTTGTTGTGAAAGACCAAATTATGTTTGTATTTGCTGTCGACAAACTCACTATAAAAATCAAACTAGAAATGTTGATCTGTATTTAAAAAGTGAAAAAGAAAACAATGATAAGTGGAAGGAATTTGCAACTTATTTCTTGGTAGAAGATTGCTTTGATTTGGGTAGTGATCAACGTATTTGTAAATATTGTTATACCAAATTAGAGGATAACAAAATGCCAGCTAGAGCTGTACATAATAACCTAGAGTTGGTAGGTATTCCTCCAGAGCTGGTAGATTTAAATACTTATGAGTCCATTCTAATTCAATCTGTGCATCCGTTTCGGGCTATTGTTCGTATGGAGCCTAAAACAGGTAAGTTGCCTCCCACAGATTTACAAAGAGGATTAAAAGGAAGAGTTGTGTATTTACCTATAGATTGAAAGAAAAATATTGAAACTATTGGTGTAGAGAAAGAGGAAGCTGAACCTGTAGTTATTCTAGATAATGGTGTTCCTACGAAGAGTCGGAAAATATGGCAAGAATTAGTAGATGTGAGCAAAGTGCAAAAGGCTAAGTTATATCTCATAAAAAACAATGATTACTGCAAAAATGTGTATGTGGAAGAAGAAGAAATAGTTTTAGGAGATGATAGCGAAATTTCAGGTGGCCAAATTGAAAAAGTGGACATGTCCAACAGTGAAGAAATTTATGAACATTATAGTATACATCCTTTACATTCAAAGGAAGTGATTGGAAATACTATTGAATTATTCCAAATGAAGAAAGCGAAGGGAACTCCTATGAGTGTTTGGGAAAGAAGTTTAGAAGCCCGTTGTTTTCCACAGCTGTTCCCCACTGGAAAAGGTGAACGATATGCTGAACGACCAGTACAGATTCCAGCATCAGAATATCGAACAACAAGATTGTATTCAGAAGATCCAAGATTTCGACAATGTATCCTGTTTGAAAACGAGGCAGCATCTGTGAGGCCTGCACAAATAACATGACTACATTTGTCCTTCACTGGGAACCAAACACCCAATTGTAGCGCCCGACTCTCAGAGGGTAGCGTTGCAGAGCAGTCTGAGGCTTACTCAAGGGAGGTGGTGTGGGCTAGTAATCGCCATTTGCAGGTGCGCAGAAATAACACTCAATAATTGATTGTCCAGTCTGTACTTTGCTTTATAAAAGTAAGAGTACATTTATTAAACACACACACTACTCAATACTATGCACCAATTTACAAATATACATAAGCTGTTGGAAGTACTTTGTGACATTGCATAACATCTCCACCCCTCCCGCGGGGGGTGTGGTCTAGTACCACCACTCCCATGTATGCACATCATCTTGCCCCCAATGCAGTTAGTTGAACATAATCTGGAGCAAGGGCCCTGCGCACTGGCACCATCCCAGTGGCGACCCACCCCCTTATCGCAACAAGCATTTCAAATAGGTAACCCTGCCTTGGTGACACATGACCCTGACTGAGCCGTCCCTACTGACCATGAACTATACACCTCTACATCTTAAGGGCTAGCAGTCTGGGTTCTTCACCTAAGCGCAGCCGCAAGAATACATGTTTAAGCATCACTTTAGAATGACAGTACTCATCACATTACACATGTGACCTTCAGTCCCTCTAAAAGAAAGAACATTAGTAAAAGCATCTCTGGTGCCATTACACTCTTCACCTCCAGGGGATGCCCTTCTCCAGACATCCCCAACTCAACCCTTCCCTCCATGATGCACTTCTCATCCCTCCTGCAGCTGAAGAACAAAAGTTCCAGCCCAACAGAGGTTAAAATGCCGGCTGAGCCCTTGAGGGGTTATCCTTCTCAAGTCCCCGTGAGACTTAGGGAAGGACTTCCAGTTTCGTGCTGGGGGAGACTGCGCTTCTCAAGCAGCTCCCCTTGCACCTTTTCTCAATTGAGGGTGACCCCCCTCCTCTGGGGGGCCACCAAGCACCAAAACGATCCTTTCCCCCATGCCTTGCAAGGCATTATGGGGCGCTTCAGGCTTCTATCCTGTGCATATTTGAACAGCGGCTCTCCCGCTGTGCCGGGGAGAGCCGCGCAACTCGCACTTCTTCGCGGGGGCCCGGTCCCACCTGGGCCCTCCTGTTTCACCAGGTTCGTTGGGGGGCCCGGTCCCACCCGGACCCCCATGTACGGGGATGCGGCCCGGGGAGCCCACCCCCGGCCGCTCTGAGGTTTTCGGGGGCCCGGTCCCACCTGGGCCTCGTGCAGCTTCTCCTCTTCATGTTTGGGGTCCCGGTCCCACCCGGGACCCCCGCATGCCTCTGTGATGGAGGGCAGCCTGGAGAGCCCACCCCCGGCTGCCCCCGCCGGCTCCCTGCCCAGCCAGCACCCTTGCGGGCTGCCGCGGGAGCCGGCACGACTCTTCTCGTCTGCCCGCTCCTGCGGGCAGACACGCAGCGTCCGCTCTGCAGCTGTTCTTCGGGGGGAGTGCGACGGCACTCCCCCCCACCTCCTCCACACTCGGGGCCTGGGGATGGGATCCCGGGCCCCGCCCCCCTTTCAACCTTCACGGGGAGTGCGACGGCGCTCCCCGTCTTCATTTTTTGGCAGGGGCCAGGGTGGGCTCCTGGCACCCCGTGGAGGCACCATCACGGGGGGCGCGATGGTGCTCCCTGGCTCACATCTTCGCGGGGGCGTGACGGCGCTCCCCCCCTCCATCTTTGGTGGGGGCCAGGGTGGGCTCCTGGCCCCCCCCACACAGGGCATTTTCACAAGTCAAATGCAAAAGCATTGCAATTATTACATCAAGCTGCAGTTCCACTAGTCGTTACTAGATGTCCCTCATGAGTCAAATGCAAAAGCATTGAAACCCTTTCATGAAGCTGCAGTTCCACTAGTCGTTACTAGGTGTCCCTCACAAGTCAAATGCAAAAGCATTGAAACCCTGAGCTGAGAGCTAATACTATAAATTCTACAAAGAGCTGAAATGCAGCTTCATGAAAGGGTTTCAATGCTTTTGCATTTGACTCGTGAGGGACATCTAGTAACGACTAGTGGAACTGCAGTTTGATGTAATAATTTCAATGCTTTTGCATTTGACTCGTGAGGGACACCTAGTAACGACGAGTTGAACTGCAGCTCTTTGTAGAATGATTTTGATATTGGATACTATAATATTCACTGCCAACTGCTAATCTCGTCCCATAATGCTTTGCAGGGCCTTTGGTTGGGATTGTATTTTTGCCCATAACTGTGTTTGGGGTGGTCCTAAGAGGATGGGACCACCACCGAATCGTTCAGCAAGATGTGCTCTTTGTTTTCAAGGCATCTGCTTGGTTTTCTCCCTAGGTTAGGGAGGATCTCAAAATCATCACCTCTCTCACTGCTTGCTAAATTTTTATTTTCACTTTTGTGAAATGACTATATGCATTTTAGCATGTAAAGACATAGATTCTTGTTATTTACCAAAAGTGTATGAGGTCTCTGTTTTATTAAGTGTGAAGCGGAGCGAAGTTGCGGAATTCATTTGTTCAACTTCGTGGAATTCTGCGTTGTAGTACTCCGCCGACTACGCCCACCCTTAGTCAAAGGGAAAGTTTTATACCATATGTCGTTTTGATTTCCACGTCCAGTAATAGCCAAAAGAAGAGTCAACAGTTTCATGTCAGCAGTGAGGCATACTATCACTAGAAAATCTCCCAAAAATACTTACAATTTAAAAAGAAGTGAACAATCAAAGTATATTAATGATTATAATCCAGTAATTTTGTCGATGTGGAATGCTAATATGGATATCCAGTATGTTGCGGATAATTCCATTGCTGTTGCTCGGTATGTAACGTCATACATAACAAAATCTGAAAAGACGGAGTTGAAAGAAATGTGGGTAGAAATTTCCCAAGAGAAGACTCTTAGTAAGAAATTGTACAGCTTTAGTTTGAAGATGCTGTCCCATCGAGATATTGGATCCTAAGAATGTTCGTATCGGTTGTCCTCTGCAAGTTTATATTCAAAGTCAAGAGGAATCATTTGGGTTAGTCTAGGTCTTGCTGGAACACGAAATTGAGTACTTAAATCTATACAAGAAATCGAATATTTAGCATTAAATGAACCGGAAAGCACAGATATTGTTAAAACAAACATGTTGGATACATACTATCCAAATAGAAGTCCCCATCTTGAAAACATATGTCTCTATGAAGTACTGCAATATTACAGCTTTAAGAGAAATATTACAGAGAACATAAATGAAGAAAAATATGCAGTGATTGGTTCAGAAGGATGTTTGGTAAAACATAGTAAAGGAAATATGATTAATCACAGGAAACTGAGTTGCGATACACCTGATAAAAGGGAATTTTACTATTTAGCACTTCTGCAACTCTTCAAGCCTTGGCGTACTGAAATGGAATTACTTGGAGATTTTCAGTGCTATGAAGATTCTTTTAATGCATGTAAAGATAGCATTGAATGCACAGTTTTTTCAAATTATCTCCAAATGTTGAATGAAGAAATTGAACAGGAAGCTAGTATTGCAGTTGAGATTGCTAGAGACAGTTCTCAAGATAGTCAAAGTTCTGCTCCACTGAGTCAAGATCCACAAGGACAACCAATTCTTGAAAATGAAGCAGAAATAGCCATGAGTGAAGTGGAAACAGCAATGCATCAAGCTCAACACGATATTATGGACTTAGGAAATTTGGAAGAGCAACTAAATATTGAACAGAAAGAAATATATCAGCAAGTGACACAACAGATCGACCATGATTTACTTCATGAAAAAAAAGAATGCAACTGCACATCTTTTAAACCTATTCAAATGTATATCAGTCTTCAAGCTGGTACAGGAAAAAGTTTCTTAATTAAAGTTTTGACCAGTTATTTACAGAAAACCACTGAATCACATTTATCTTGTGTTGTAACCGCTCCAACTGGGTTAGCAGCACACAACATTAAAGGGATTACGTTACATCGTTTACTAATGCTACCTGTTGAACATGAAAACAAGTTGGAATATCACAAGCTTTCTGGAGAAGCTTGTTATGAAGTTTCAAGAGTACTAAAGAAAATGAAACTGCTGATTATTGAGGAGGTGAGCATGGTCTCAAACTTAATGCTTGCTTTTGTGCATTCAAGAATGCAGCAAATTTTAAAAACAGAATATGATGTGTTATTTGGAAGAAAACATGTGATAGTTTTTGGCGATCTACTGCAACTTACTCCTGTAAAAGGGCATCCAGTTTTTAAAAAACTTGTGCATGAAGACACCAGGAAATCTTTGGGAAGTATTGGAAATGTCAACATTTGGTCATATTTTGAATACAAAGAACTTATTAAACATATACGACAGGCAAGAGATGAAGATTATGGAAGCATTCTCCAAGATATAAGAATTGGTGTATTGACAGAACATGGTAGAGAAGCTTTGCAAAGTCGGCTAGTTACAAACTTGTTTCCAAATGAAAATGTTGCTCCGGAAATAATATACAAAAAAATTGGAGAAAATAAATCTATAATCTGCATAATGCCAACACTGCGAAAGTGTTCTACATTCAATGAAGAACTTTTAAAGCTGGAAAAACAACAAATAATAAAAATGGAAGCCATTGATAAAATAGAGCACGAAGGATTACTATTATTTTGACAGAAAAATTTAAAACAAAATTGGATTTATTGGAAAAATCTATATCTAAGACTGCTGGTTTAGAAAAGAATTTATATGTTTGTGAAAAATGTCGGGTAATTTTACGGCGTAATTTGGATGTGGAAAAAGGTTCAGTAAATGGAGCAATGGGAAAAGTTGTTGATTTTGTTAATTATCAAAATAGAAATGGAATTGAATTTTTGAAGATTAAATTTGATCAGATTGAAGAAGTAAAACAGATTGGACGTGGTTCTGTTCGTTTTTTGCTTGTTAAAGATTTGTATGTTCGTAGAAAACAGTTTCCTCTTTCTTTAGCATATGCGGTGACCATTCATAAATCTCAAGGTTTAAGTGTAGACAGTGCTTTGGTAAACATTGGAGGTACCGTGTTTAAAGAGGGAATGGCATATGTTGCATTGTCCCGAGTAAGAACTTTATCTGGATTGTATTTGATTGATTTTGATGAGAGAAAGATTAGTGCAGATGCAAATTGTGTAAAAGAGTATAATCGGTTAAGAAGACTGTATGCTCCCAACTTAGGTGAAATCCTGTATTTGAAAACCATGTAGTATGTCAAAAACAAACATATGAGAAACTCTGTAGTGAGGTTGGAAAGAAGAAAACAAATCAAGAGAATGTTGAGATTCCAAACAAAAAGAAAAAGGACAGTGTTGAAGAGATTGTAGGATATCAGTTAGAAAATAGTTCAGGTATCAACTGCTATACTAATGTAGTTGTGAACGTCGTATTTTTCTATAAAATCTCCAACAACAAATTATGGAGAATCGATAAAAAAGGTTTTGTTCCTTGTTGCATTCTATTTTTGAAAACTTGAGAACTGATAAAACTAAAATCCAAAGTGTTTCTGGCATTCGGAATCTTCTGGATATATGTTCTGGTTCTTCACAATTTACACAGAATGTACAGCAAGATGCTCAGGAATGTCTTATGTTTATGCTTGCAGTATTGGAAGATGAAGGAATAGAAATTGAAAATCTGTTTGGACTTCGTTACAGATGGGAACATGAATGTGAAGATTGTACATTTACTTCTACCACTAACATAGACACTGAAAGATTCATATATTTGACAATACCAGATTGTAAAACAGTGGGGCATATTAGCAAGGCGATTATCGCCACTTTAGCGGGACTTTTTCCCGCTAAAGCGGCGATAATATTATCGCCTTATCAACAAGCTGTCGCTAACTGCTGTTAGCGACAGCTTGTAGGCGATAGCGACCGGGTTGGGTGCCGCTTTGCATGCCAGCGATATTTATCGCTAATGGCATGCAAAGTAGGCGTTCCCCACCTAACAGCGACTGGAAACAGTCGCTGAGGTCGCTAACGCCTATCAGCGAGGCAGGGGCGGTGATTAGCGAACCAGCGCTAAACACATTTAGCGCTGGTTTGCTAACACCTGGTCCTACCCTGACTTAGCCATGTAATCCAATGAGAGGTGGATTACATGGCTAAGTCCCCTCGCACTATCAGCAAGCAGAACTGGGGAACAGTGTGAATATCGCCTGTTTTCAGGCGATATTCACACTGTTCTCCAAGGTTTCTATCGCTTTGGAGATTAGCATTGCTGATTGCACGCTAACTCCGCGATAGAAACCGGCGATGCCTGGCGATAATTATCCAAGCGCTAATTGCGCTTTGCGATAATTATCGCCAGGCATTGCTAATATGCCCCAGTGTCTTTTAACAAATTAGTTAAATCAGCTAATCAAAATATGGAGTGTAGTCACTGCAAATCAGAAATGTTATCAACATTATTTATAGAAAGATTTGGACAATATATCATTTTAATGATACAACGTTGTAGAACAGATGGAAGAAAATTGGAAACTTTAATTAAAATTTTTGTGGCAAGTCACTATCAATATCAGGAAGAATTTTCAAAGCAGTAGCAATTATTTTCCACGATGGACCTTCTACAACATCTGGACACTACACTGTGTATTTAAAGTGCAATAAAGGATGGACACATTGTAATGATGCGCATTTGCTTTTCAAATATCGGTTGCCTAATGAATTACCAAATTCATACCTAATATTTCTGATGGCAAAGTTCTGAGAACATCATTCGGCCTATTGGGAAGATTTCAATATGAATTAATGAGATTATTTTGGATATATTCAATACAAAGGATTTTAGAAACATCATTCGGCCTATTGGGAAGATGTCAATATGAATTAAGAAGTTTATTTTTGGTATTCTCACTCCAAATGATTTCAAGAACATCATTTAGACTATAGGGAAGATATCAAGAATTGCTGATTCAATTATCGTTTCTGTTCTTTGATATTATATTTAGAAAATTGTTTTAGAAAGAAGCATTTCATATATCTGATCTTTGTATTATATGCAATGTTATTGCGGATGTTTATTTTAGGAAATGTGAAGAGATAGTTGAGTTTGTTGTAAATATTTTGAACACGAGTGCGGGGGGAACTTGGCGGCCATCAGCTAAGCGGCCGCTGGCGGACAGTCCTCGGGCGCTCACCCGACCTCTCTGAGGGGTTTTCCCACAATGATAATGGCATGAATTTTTAGCCCTCCCTACCTTTTCCTCGTGGTGATCAGTGCCTCTTCGTTTTCCCTTTCTTTAGGTCCTGTCTCCTGCCCCTCTTCTTTGCTCGTGGATGGCTCCGGAGCTCCGGGGAGAAACGCTGGCGCTTCGAGCTTCGCGCTGGGAGGGTGCAGCCCGAGAGTGGCGCCAGAGCAGAATCGCCTGTTTCCTGGTCTGGGCTTCGGTTGGTAGAGTCAGCACCGGAGACCTGTCGGTGAAGCCAGGCCACGAGTGGCAAACGGTGGGGGAGCATACCCCCCAGGTAGGGGCAGTCGGATTTAATCTGGAGGTTGTGACTGAGGCTGAGAAAGGAGGTAAGGATTCTTTTGGTTACCTCTCATAGGTATATCGAGGCCAACAGAGGGAGATTGTTGGGGCTGCTACTGCCTGGGATTTTGGAAGAGGAGGGGTGGCCCCTTATTATATGGAGAGGGGAGAAGGCCAGCAAGTAAAAGGGGCACCCTCAGCTAAATTGTGCAGGTATACCCTTAGAACGAGGGCTGTTCAGCTCCCATCTACCATCGGGCCCTCTACACAAAATACCCCCTCCCCTCCCCTGTGACTGTGAATCTGATAAACGCACAAAAGAAGGGAGGTGGAGAAGGAGCAAGAGGGGAAAGGCTGGAAAAGAAAGGAGAAAGAACTGACTCCTCCGTATGCACTAAAGGTGGTGGGAGAGGTAGAGGGAAGAAAGCTTTGGCCCCCAAGATAAAGATAACACCCTCTTTGAAATCATATTATAAAGTCCCTACTGCCCCTACAACTCGGGCCACCAGCAAAGAAGGCACCTGTCTCAGTGCTACCGGCAGGGTGGAACCGAACCAACCCCAGAATTTGCCGCCGAGTATGCCAATTACGCCCCTGAAAAAAACACAATCTCCCCTTATACTCGTGGCTACTGATAAAACGGCAGAGGCACTGCCGGCGGGTTCGAGTAGCTCTCAGATATCAGTACACCCTGCGGTTTCTACCTCAAACCGTTTCAGTGTGTTGGAGTTGCAAGATGTTCAGTCTAGCCCCTGTTTAGAATCTATGCAGCATGTAACATCTTTTCAACATCCTTCTGCTTCAAGTTCAGGGTCTTTGGCTGATATTCTTTTAGCACTCAAGGATGAGATGGGAAATAGATTTACAGTTTCCGAGACCAACCAAGCGGCAATTCAGGCATCGTGTGCAGTCTTGGCCCAGAAGTTGGAAGAGGTGTCTTTAAGAACAGACATTCTTGAGCAGGAGATCCCAAAAATTAAAGAGGTGCTTAATACCTCCTCAGCAGAAATGGCTAAGTTAATAAGCCAAAACAAGGAAATGAAGGATGACTTAGAGCGGTTGGAGAACCATTCTAGGAGAAAAAATTTGAGACTGATGAATGTTCCGGAAGACCTAGAAGGTTCTGATATCAGGGGGTTCGTGATATCATTACTAAAAGAGACAGTGCTAAAGAATTTCCCAAATATAGATTTGTCACAAGAATTTCAACGGGTGCACCGTGACCCCTATGAAAGAAATCCAGCAAGACAAAAGCCCAGGAAAATCCTGATAAACTTTCACACATATACTGTTAAGGAGGTAATCTTATCAACAGCTCTCAAGGAAGGAACATTAACATCTAGTGCCTTTTCCAACTCCTTTTCATTTAATATCAGGTCTGATGTTTGTCATACTACAGCACAGAAACAGTGGGAGATGGGCAAACGAATGGTGGAACTAAATAAACTAGGGGCCAGGGCACAATTGAAGTTCCCTGCATCACTTCGCACCATGTGGAACAACCACATGTATATATTCTGCTCAGCTGAGGACTAAGCCTGGGCGTAGTCCGCGAAGTAGCGCTACGCGAAGCTACGCAAAGTGCAGTTCGCACTACGCGAACTAGGCGTAGCACTACGCGAACTGCGTAGTGCACTGTTCGCAATGATTGCACAGTGCCGGATGCTTGTCCGCACTGTGCAATCATTGAAAACGGCATCTTGCACAGTGCGAGCTGTCTTTTACTGCCGCTCGAGTAGATTTTTACTCGAGCGGCAGCTTTCTCAACGCGAACTGGTAGTTTCTCATCGCGAGCGGTCGCGAGCATACGCGACCACTCGCAATGAGAAACCTGACCTCCCTGCGTTGAGAATCTCGCCGGGATGTCATTTTGCTTGCTCGCGGTCGCCAACTTGACGTTGAGGACCGCGAGCAAGCAAAAAATTACTGCTGCACTACGCTACGCTACGCGTGTTTGCACTGTGCTACGTGCAATTCGCGTTGTGCGAAGTAGCGCAAACTACGCGAGCGTAGCGTAGTGCTTTGCCCAGGGTTACTGAGGACGCAAACGAGCTTATTGATAAAATTAAGAAGGGAGAAGAGGTCTAAGGGAGGAGCAAGTTGAAATAAGGGAGGCCCGAGGGTTCAGAGTGTTCAGGGAAAGAATTATGGTTAATTACTTCTTCTAAGTTTGGCCCAAGGTACTGTAGCTGATTAGGCTTACTGCCTAAATAGTAGGGAGGGTTCCCCGGGGGTTTGTCTGGGCACATGGGTGGGATGGGGGGGTGAAGTAGGGGGGAGCACCGGGTGGGGAGCAGTGGGAAAAACTTCAAAGAATTCCTCTATCACCTTTTCAATCTCAGGAGGTCTACTTTGGGTTCTTTGTATTAGGTATAGAAACAATTGGAAAGCCCCCTACAATAGGTGAGACCTGGCAATGGGAGTCGGTGATCTAAAATTCCTTTCGTGGAATATCAATGGTTTACGATGCCCCCGTAGACAGAGATTAGTGATGAAACATTTGGAGCAAAGCCCCGCCTAAATATGTTTAATCCAGGAGACTCACTTGAGCCACCTGGAGAGTCGCTCCATATTTGCAAGGTATTCGTGGATAAAATATTTTTGCATTTCAGAACAGACAGCCCATTGCAAGGGAGTGGCCATTCTAATCAAACAAGGGGCGGGGTGTACAATCAAATCAATAAAAAACGATCAATCTGGGAGATGGTTAATGGCCAAACTAGACTTTGGAGGGTCGGAGTTGGTTTGTGTATCCTTTTACGGTCCTAACATTGATGACCTCATGTATATCTGTAAGCTCCAATGGTCTCTGATGGAAGTAGTCTCCCCGATAATAATTGGAGGAGACTTCAATGTGCTTTTAGATCCTCTAAAGGATAGATCTAATCAGAGTCATTATGTAGGGGCGCCTCGGGTGCGCCAGGCCTTAAATAACATGATACATGATTTGGAGCTTAACGATTTGTGGAGGACAAAGATGGGTAACAAGCAGGGCTTCACTTTCCATAGTAAGAAATATGGACACTTTTCCAGTATTGATTATGTTCTGATCGACAGGTCCATTGTAGAAGATATGACATCAATAGCCATCCAGCCCAGTCATATATCAGATCACGGCTCTGTCCTATTTGCTTTGACAGGGAGCCAATATAATGTAAGACCTAGATGGACACTTAAAAGATCTATCCTGACGGACCCAGAGATAGCGAGAGATCTCCAAGGTGTATCTAAAAACTATTTCTTGGATAAAATTGGGTCTACGTCTATAGACTATGTATGGGATGCTTTCAAAGCTTATCTGAGGGGCTATCTACATAGCCGTAACTGCACCAAGAACAGGGAGGAATATTTAGAGCTACGTAGGTTGGAAGATAAATTCTCCCAGTTAGAGGCAGAAAGGATCCGGCTTAATCAGGGGCACCAGAAAGAATATTACTAGTTCAGAAGGACCTCGATAATGCCCGCCAGGAATTTAGAGTAAAGATAGACCATAAATGTAAGGCACAGTGGCTGACAAAATCTATGCAGAACTTTGGGGCACATGCATCAATGTAAAATTTTGCGAATCCTTAATTGCGAATTTTAACGATTCGCAAATAACGAATCGCAAAAACAGATGCAACAAAAAAATTGCGAAAAAATAAAGAATCGCAAAAAATCGCAATTTCTCTTGCGAATCCTAAATTTGCGAATTCGCTAATAGCGATTTCGCAAATAGCGAGTCGCTATTTGCGAGTCGCAAATAGCGAATTCGCAAATAGCGAAGTCGCATTTGTGATGCATCTTGATGACATCAGAACCAGGAAGTGAGCAGCACAAGCCCCATTCCCAGTTCACAGTCAGAGGGAGAGGAGGGAGCTGGCTCTGGGAGCTAACTAGCAGTGGCATTGAGCAATTGGAAAAACCTGGTAACTGCAAGAAAATGGAAAGCACACAAACAGCAGAGGACAGCCAATCAGGCAGGAAGCGGAAAATGAAATTCTCAGAAAAAGAAAGTGACACACTCATTGAGGGAGTTGTCCACAGCCATGATAAGCTGTTTGGGAAACAATCATTGAAAGTGGCAGAGCAGGAGAAAAGGAAAATATGGATCCGGATCCAGAACCGGGTGAATGCCAGTGGGGTGACACACCGCACCATCGACGACCTGAAGAAAAGATGGTACGACATGCGCAGTCGGGCCAAGGAGCGCATAGCTGCCCGTCTGAAGGAAGCAAGGAAGACAGGAGGGGGAACACCGATAGACACTGGGAACACTACCATGGAGGAAATGGTTGAATCCACTATCCAGCCTGAAGCTGTTGTCGGTGTGACACAGCTAGACACGTCAGGAGCAGCAAACACATCTGAAGGTAAGATGACTGCATGTTACCATTGACCTAAATAATAAAGGTAGTACACCACCCCAGTACAGCACAAGTGCACACTCAGAACATCCAGTACACAATGTATCCATGAAGGGAAGTGCATTATGGGAGATGTAGGCAGGTCAAGCATATACAATGTCAAACACACAAATAGGCTAAGAACAACTCAGAACAGTGAACATATTCCAAATTTAATGCCAAAGTAAAAATATGATCACTGTGACATGACATCCCATACTTAAATTAATGCTGGTTTTGCACTGTTAAATCTCACAGATGCAGAACGTGTAGAAGCTGAGGATAGTGACAACCAGGACATACAGGACATCAGCGCAGTTGAGGATATGGACACACCGGTGTTGCCAACAAATCCATCCAGTGCCCCACACACACGCAGGGCAACTGTCCCACCACTGGTCACCATGGAGTCTGACGATGAGACAAATGCACCACATGAGTCCAGGCATGGCCCAGCCACATCCATCCCAAATCCACAAACACAGGTCCGCAGAAGTAATGTCAGTGTCCGGCGTAGAAGAGCCAGATCACGCAGAACACAGCAGGAGGAGCAACCAAATGATGTCTGGGGTGGTCTTGAGGGACAGATGCTCCGCATGCAGCGCCTGCAGACCAAGAACACACGTTTAGTGCAGTTACAAATTGGGAAGATGGCAGACAACATTGCAGTACTGTGCGATAGTGTGCAGCAAATGACCAAGGTTATGCAGGAGGGACATGCATCACAGAGAAGAAACCATCGGCAACTAATGCAGCACCTCAAAAGCTATGCCAAATCCAACAATAGGCTGGCCACATCAACTGCACTGCTGGCACGTAGGTCTGTGACCATGCAAACAGAAATGTGCCATTGGAGCGGGGATGTGGCGAAGGCACTGGACCAGGTAACCAATGCAGTGGAACTGCTGAATGCTACCACAATTGGGGCCAACATGTCCACGCAGGAAGAGGGTAGTGAGGGGGCCTCAAGCTTGAGTAGCATAGCTATGCCAGTTGCCACTGCAGGAAGACGCAACACACGCAGCAGTACCCCCTCAGCTTCCAACATGAGGGATGAGGATGCTGTCTCTGACAGGCGTCTGGGTGTTCGTGGGAGAAAGCGCTAGCCTGCTATTTACAATTGCATACCGATATGGTGACGTAACCATGGATGTGATCGGACCTTTTGACTGATTGACAAGTCATTATTTATTTTTAATACACTTATGTCCATTACTTAAGAATCCTGTGCCACTGGCCACATTGAAAGTGTGCTCCGACACTCATGCCATATTTCCTTTGAATAAACCGTTCTGTGATTGTAATATACACTGTTTGTGTCATCATTACTCACCTCAGAAATAGTTTTGTGTGATGTCCAATCTTCTCCTGCGCCCTTCTGCTGCGCTTGCCCCTTGTGCTGCACGGCGCTGTGGCACTTGCTGGTCCTCATCCTCGGAGTCGCTGTCAGACACCTCGATCTCCATTCCACCCCTCGTTGCTATATTGTGCAGCATGGCACATGCTGCTACTAGCTTGCAGCATTGTTCAGGGTTGTATTGAAGTGCTCCACCAGTCTTATGGAGGCATCTGAATCGGCTCTTCAGCAGCCCAAATGTGCGCTCTATGATGTTCCTTGTTGATATATGTGCAGCATTGTACCTCTGTTGGTTGGCAGTTGTGGGATTGAGGTAAGGCGTCAGAAGGTAATTACGCAAGGCGTATGCGCTGTCACCTGCATGTGGGTAAGCAAAGGGTCAGTGGCAGTTTGACATTGGCATACGTACAATGACTGTGAGTATCACCTACACATATTTACCAAGCAGATGTGCCTCTCCAAATTCTCCCCTGACCAGACGGGTGTGAATGCCACTTTGCCTGAAAATATATGAATCATGTGCACTCCCAGGAAATTGAGCCACTATATCAGTGATGATGTATTTGGCATTGCAAACAACCTGAATATTAAGGGAGTGATAGCATTTTCTATTTCTGTATATGTATTCCTGTGCTGCAGGGGGACATATTGCCACATGTGTGCAATCGATGCAACCTATAACATGTGGGAAGCGAGCTATCTGGTAAAACTCCTGTTTTGTTTTCGCAAGGTCATGCGCGGTGGTGGGGAACTTGATGTGTGAGCCGATCCTGGCCATCATGGCATCAAGGAATGCTTTGAATATTCTTGAAAGTGTGCTTTGCGACACACCTCCAGCTACTGCAATGACCCCTGAAAGCTGCCTGACGCCAGTAGGTGTAGGCAACATAGGACCTGCACATGCGTTGGGATAGCATTGGTCCTACGTGTCTGTCGTTGCAGTATGGGATCCAATTCATTGATCAGGTCATGGATCATTGCTGCATTGAGCCTATACTTATCGTATATCTCATCCTCTTGCTGTCCTAGCAAAGTTATGCGGACTCTGAAGATGCGCTCATTGATTCGCCTCCGTCTGTGTCCAGCAGCCAGCAGCCTCATCCTCCTCGCCATCAGGTACATCCCTGCCATTGTGAGATGTGGTAGCTAATTCTGGGTGTGTTTCAATGGGTTTAAGTAGAATTGCAGCTGTATCTGATTTGCACTCATGATTACCACCTGGTTGTGATCCTTCTTATTTTGCACTCGCAAAATTGCGAATTTCAGGTAATTCGCAATTTGCGAATTTTCATGCATCTCTTTTGCGATTCCTTATTTGCGAATCGCTATTTGGGGCGCAAATAGCGATTCGCTAATACTATTCGCAGAATGTTTTGCGATTCTTTAAATTAGCGAATTGTTGGGTTTTCGCTATTTTTCAGTTGATGCATTGCGAAACTGTATTTTGCGGTCGCAAACGCCATAATTTAGCGAATCGCTAATTTTGCGATTTTTTTTAGGCTTGATGCATGTGCCCCCTAGAATATGGCGAGAAGGCAGGAGCACTTCTGGCATGGAAAACTAGAGCAGATCGCGCAAAGAATCACATAAATGAATTAATAACGATAATGGGAAAACATCGAGCAGACTGGTAGACTTGCAAGCTCGGTTGCTTTCATTATTTTCTGAGCTATATAAGGAGGAAATTACACCAAATACGGAAAAACTTAAGAACTGGCTGAGGGAGAAATCACTATCGACCTTAACAGCTGAAAGCTGCGAACGCTTAGATGCCCCAATAACTGAGGGTGAGATTAGAGAGCAAATTGGTAAAAGTAAAAATAACAAGGCTGCAGGAACATATGCTCTTCCCAGCGAGGTATATAAACTTCTGCTGGAGGAATTGGTCCCGATTATGGGTGTTTTATTCAATTTAGTTTATCAGTCTGAAGGCAAGACACCTAGGTCATGGAAAGAGGCAACGATAGTGCTTATTTTGAAACCAGCAAAGGACCCTCTAAGGGCGGATTCTTACAGACCGATCTCTCTGCTGAATGCCGATTATAAGATCTTTATGAGCATTCTAGCAGGGAGATTGGTCAAAATCGCTCCACAGTTGATTAATGTAGACCAGAAAGGATTTATTCCTAAAAGATATATTCAAGAACAAACGCAACAATTAATTGGTAATATAGATCTGGCCACAGCTCGATCTGAACCCTTGGCCGTAGTGGCATTAGATGCGGCCAAGGCGTTCGATAGAGTTTGTTGGATATATCTTTGGGAAGTGTTAAGGTCAATGGGCTTTGGGCCCATTTTCACTCAGACTTTGGTAAATTGCTATCAGGGAGCCTCTGCTAGAATCCTATTAAATGGGATTTTAACATCTAGCTTTAATATTCTCAGAGGAACAAGACAGGGCTGCCCCCTTTCTCCCCTTCTATTCAACATTTATATAGAACCCCTGGCACAAGCAATTAGGGCAGATGATCTGATTACACCTTTTAAATCTCATCAATATAGCAGCAAGGTCGTGCTATACGCAGATGATCTGCTGCTATATACCGATAATCCCGCGGTGACACTACCAAGGGTGGAAATCCTGCTAGAGGAATTTGGATCACTGTCAGGTTATCTAGCCAACACCACTAAAACTGAGGTGATGTGCTGGAACATCGACAATTGGGGGGTAGAATAAGCCAAGAATTTAAATATCTGGGTATAATAATCATCAAGGATATCGAGAAAATCCCGCAGATCAACCTAAATAGGACTATAAAAGAAGTCGATCGTCTACTAGCCAGGTGGAAGAACCTCCCTTTAACAATCTACGGCAGGGTCAACCTAGTTAAAATGGTTATTCTCCATAAACTAACATACCTTTTTAATGCCATTCCCCTTAATTTCCCAAAATTGGACATCAGTAAAATCCAGAGTAAAATCACGAGTTTCATCTGGGCCTATAAAGGCGCCAGATTGGCTTGGAAAAAACTTAGGCGTAGGCTCATTAAAGGAGGGTTGGCCCTTCCGGATATTAAGTGGTATTGTATCGCCTTTCAATTTAAAAATATCATCTTGGGGCAGACTTTTTGCTGAAATGACAAGGCTGGATGGTGGAGGTGGCTTCTTGTATAAATTTGGGGCGCCAAGGTACTTTAAAAAAGTGCGACTGAAGGTACTGGAGGCTGCCCTTAGCCTGCGGTACAAGGTCAGAAGCAGATGGGGGATAGGGTATTACTCTGAGTTTGCCCCAATTTGGGAATCCCCTGGGACCCCGGAATGCCTTAAAGACAGTCTTGCAACACCAATTAAAAGAGCAGGTATTGTTACATGGTCAGAGCTGGTATCATCAGAGGGTCCATCCATGGGAGGTTTTAAGAGCTAGGATTGGAAATAGCCTCTCCAGATTCAAATACATGCAATTAATCTCTTGGTTCGCAGCAGAAAAGAGAGAAATACATGGGGATTGGGAGGTGGAGCAATCCTTTCAAGACGTTAACCTTAAGAGCAAGGAAATCTCCAAATGGTATAAGAAGTCTTTAGAGGCAGAGGAGAAGGAATACCCCCCTCAACATCTAGTATGGAACCAGGAACCTCTGGAATGTGACATTGAAGAACTATATGAACCCTCTCTGAAGCTGCTATATAAGTATGTTAAGCCGGCGAATCTAAAGAAGAATCATTTCTTTGTCATTAATCGATTATATTACACTCCTGCTAGGATAGCCAAGTTTGCTCCACTCTCCACTCCTAAATGTCCAAGGTGTGATCTCATCAATGCCAACGACCTCCATATTTTCTATGAGTGTCCTAGACTCTCCGCTTTTTAGAGAGGAGTCGAGGAAGTCCTCTGTGGTATCTTTAGAGAGAAAATCATTCTAAATATGACTCTGGTTTTGTTTGGGGACGATGGCACGTTAAGTAATAAGATGAGTTATACACATAGAGGCTTATTGTTATATCTTGTGTTAATAGCACGGAGGGAAATTTGTATGAATTGGAGAAACCCCTTGCCTCATAAGCCTCGATTAGACCAGGGAGGAGGAAATGAGAACTGTTTGCATATTTGGCAGGCCTTTACAACGTGGGGTAGAGGACTGGGGCTAGCACTCTGAACCAGTCACGTGGGAGAGTCTGCGAGTTCGCCGGTGAGACAGAGGAGAGACAGAGGAGCGAGAGAGCTGCGGCCTGGAGCTGCGGCCCAGAGTGAGTGCGGCGGCTTGTGGAACCCGCCGAGGCACCAGACAGGAGAGCCGGGGGATCTGCAGAGCAAGTCGTGGTAGGCACAGAGAGAAACGAGAGCATGGCCACCTTTAGCGGTGGCCGCAGAGTGAAGAGCCCAGGTAAGCCCGCGAAAGCGGCCCAACTAGGTTGGGTGCGGCTTGCGGTGCTTCCAGTGCGCCCTGCTCTCAGGTGTTCTACCCTGCTGTCTACGCTGCTGCCTGCCCCCTGCTACCGGCTGTTACCCCCCGCCACCCATTCAACTATAACAACGGCTGTACTGCCACGGTGCGAGTCTCTCACGTCTCACGCCTTCTTCCAGTCCCCCGGGATCGGACCGCTGTTGGTCGCCGCCTCTGTCTCTGATCTTTGATTGTAATCTGCGGCTGGGTCTTTACGCCGCACATCCATGTTAGACGCCAGACGCAACTAACCTTTGTATGGTTAGTCTCGACCTGCTCCTGCAGTTTGTCACGGATCCCGACACTATCACCGCCAATGCCAATACCACCGCACCATTGGACTGCTGCATTGGGGACGGAGAAATAGAGCAGGAGGGGTGAGGGTGCTGGTCCCTTGCTCCTTGTGGTGCAGTGTAGTGCGGGGCCAAATTGTTGCCGTTGCTGAGCCGGCTGACCGCCTGCTAGACTGTAAAAAAATTGGCAAACCTGCCGCCCTTGAAGCTGCCCTTAAGTTCAAAAAAAGGATTACTGTCGTTTTTCAGTCTCTTTTTCAGTAAAGATCTGTGAAGGCTATTAAAGGACTGAACAATTAAAGTCAACTGCGAGCTAGAGTGCACTGAATTCCTCACCTTCACCTCCAGTACTTCAAGCAGTTCCATTCCTTAAGCAGCAGCCTAGTAAGCAGCAAGGGAATTTTAATTTTATCTTATTTTGTAATGCCATCTAGGTGTTTGCGCTCAAACGTAAAAGCGAAAACAGTAGCAGGCTTAGAAAGTTGTTATCCGAGCCAGAGGAGTCCGCTTAAACTCCAGAAACCCATTCGGCGCAGGAGAAATAGGGATCACCTTTCGCATTTGAAAACGTACCCATCGGTGATGTCAATGTTTACAAAAGGTGTAAGGAGCTCTAAGCGTGGGAAGGGGCTAAAGGAGGAAAAAGGAGACCCAGGAAGATGAGGTGATGGACACTCATGTAACAGCAGAGAATGAGAAGGACAGTCAGTCCACTAATTTAGAAGTTAAGGTACCTTTTTACCCTGCTGTAATTATTCAACAGAACAATAATAGTGGAAAACCAGTACAGCCATCAGGTGAAACTGCTGTTTTACAATTAGGAGGGGTGGGTAGCAATCTGGAAATGGAAATGGAAATGGATTTGTCGGTGGGCAAAGTAAAAGGCACCCCGGATAATAATGTGATAAGAAAAGGACTCACCCCTTTATCTCCATTGGCAGGACTGGTATCCCTCTTTGACAATTCTCAAGTTTATTCAAGAAGTATGAATGAATTTGAGCCTGGTTTCTTGCGGACTAAATTGAGTGAACTGTCATTAAAAGTGCCACAGCGGATAGAACGTAGCTTTAGCTCTGGGCAGGTGAAAGTGGAGGATTATACTCTACCGGATATTGCTAAGCAAATGGAAAAGAATGAAGAACTAACGGCACAGCTGAAAAAGACAGGTGCCTTGGAGATGGATCCAGAACTGTCTCCGGTTTTAATAGCTGGTCAACCACATATGCCTGCCCTGTATAGTAGCACACCTACTAGTTCTTCCCATGGTGCTGATTTATTAGAACTTTCGGTTGGAAGGATATCAGGAGTATCAATGGACAAGGGGGTAGAGAACAGTATGAATTCAATTGAGAATGTGCGGATGGGGGAACTCTGGAGATTTTTTACGCATTAGAGAGAATCCTCTCCGCAATTTTATCTTTGCTAGAAAAAAGTACTATAAATACTGATCATATATTGGAAGTTCTCTCGCCCATACTGATAGGGGTCCAAGAACTTAATCAGATTAAGCAAGCCATAAAGAATTTGGAAAAGGTCCCTGAAGTACCCAGTCATTTATGTCAAATTTGTAACAAGATGTTAAAAAGTGGTACTAAATTTGTGGACGGGGAAATGAAAGAAACGAATGTGGGATCTAAAAGTGTCTCGCTTAGAGGTAGTCCAATTATAAGTTTACCCCCAGTTAAACCCCATGAGAGTGTACAGCTTACCAGCCAAGGGAAAAAATTAAATTCAAAAGTATCCCCAGTACCTCCCCCATTACGAGTTTACCCTATTTTTAAAAAAAGTAATTCAAATAACCTAAGCCTACAAGTAACTGAAGAATTAGCAAATACCTCAGATAGTGTACCCTTAGGGGAGGTCCCAGTATTGAGTGAAGGCAACCTCAGAACTGGTCGGTGGGGGAAGAAGAAGATGAGGCATCGACGTTTCCCTAAACGAAAACAGAAAAAATTGCGGTTCCTTCCAGTATGTGAGGAAGAAAATAGTACAAAATCTTCGCCTAGTAGAAAGGATACAGGGACCTTGGGGCAATTCACATTGAATACGGGTCGAAAGATTGGGCAAGAAAATGATAATCAGTCGATCTGTTCAAACCTGGTATTGATTGCCCCATCGTGTCAAGAGGGTCAGGAAGAAAGTGCGATAAACTATGAGTTAAGCCGAGACCCCATATTAGAAAGTGTAACGGAAAAATTAAGTGAACCGGTAATAGTTCAGTACGTAGCCTCAGGAGGTGCCGCACTCGATACCTGTGGGCAGGATACTTTTTCAGCGAGGTTTGATTCCAGCCAGGGGACAGTTGGGGTGGGGAACCTGTTTTCAGTTCTGAATAGTAAAGGGGGCAAGTTAGAGAGAGACTCAGTTTTAGGGCAGCCTGGTATTAGATCAATAAAGAATACTGGACCAGGAGTCGGGCAAGTGTGCAGGACTTTAATTTTTGTCTCTCTGTTTGAAACTGAACCAATGTTATTGAATAGAAGTGCCCTCCTACAGTTATTAATAGAAATAAAGGATTTGGGATTAATAACTAGTAAAGATATTGAGTTGGTCCACTTAGACGGGAGGAGTGCTCCCCCAAGCACTAGAGCTACATTTTCATCAGGGGTAGTGTCAGCACTGGTTATAGCTAATGCGGACTGCTTTAGGAAAAGAGGTATAGATGTGATCCCTAGTGTACCCCATTGCCGAGTTCCATCAGAAAGCTTAGGAACGATTCATCAGATGCAAGGGAATGGATTCCCTAATAATAGGGGTGCAAATATCCCCATAAATCTTAAAGATATAGAAATAACAGTAGGAAGAAACCTAGGAGATAGAGAATTTAACATTTTAGCACCTGAAGTCCGATGGCCCCCTAGTGCTAATGGGGAGGATGAGGTAGCAAAGTGGAGTTGGGTTGCAGGTACATTGAATGGGTCAAAAACAACTACCACAAAGCCCATAGTGCGGGGGTAGCCAATTGGGAAACATCATATCCTGGAACGTGGCGGGGGTAGGAAAATCGAGTTATAAGCTTAAATCACTATTAGAATTAGACCCCAAAATAATTTGCCTCCAGGAAACGTGGATGGGGGAAGAGTTTCAGTTTGAGAATTTTTATGTGTACTGTAGTACAGCAAAAAAATCCATAAAAGGGCATGCAAGTGGAGGTTTGGCTATTTTACTTAGCTGTGACATAGTATGGGAACCTGTGATCTATATGCATCCATCAAAATGCTGTATTGGAGTAAAGTTGAGGATAGGTGAAGATAACTTGGGGCAAGCGATTTTTCTTTTACTGGTAAATGTGTATATTCCCCTGGGAGAGCGTCAAACGTACTGGTCGACTCTATCTGTACTTTTGTGCAAAGGTTAAGTAACAACGAAGAATGCTCACGTATAATGATGGTAGGTGACTTTAACGCCAAATTATCCAATAGTGCAGTCATGTTTTTTTCTAATCCGGAACTAGAGGAAGTATGGGCTATCCCAGATTCTGTACTGCCGGTCCATTTAAAGTCGGATAAACGTGGCCTGTTACTCTTGCAAAATTTTAGAAGTTTAGACCTTGTAACGTTAAACGGTAGATTCCCGGAGGACTCCCCCGCAGCTCACACCTTTTGTGGGGCACATGGTCACTCTTTAATTGATTATATGGCAGTTTCTTTTCAATTATTTAATGCATGTACACAATTCAAGGTATCTACCACAAATATGAGTGACCATAATATTCTAGTTGTAAAAATGGACATAGAAATCGAGAAGCCTGAACTTTGGAATCAGAGGGATGAAAATGTCTCTTATAATCGTAATAATGGGCGTACTTGCTGGTCAAATAATTTGCTTCCAAATTTTAAGAGGGTCTTTGAGAATACCGCCTTTATTCCCAAGCAAGAAACACCAGTTCAGAGGTTCGAGAGAGTCTTGGCTGCAATTAGAACTTTCGGAAGAAAGAAGCAAGTTTTTAGTTCTACTCCATTAGTAATAATACCATGGGAAATTAAAAACCTGAATCGGGAAATTAATGGTTTAATTAGAGTCCAATTTAGGGTGCCCACGACACAAAGGCAGAGAGAAATAAGTAGGCTAAAACAGGTACGGAAAAGGAAAATATCATCGGATCGAAGGAGAGCTGAAGACGAAAAATGGGTTAGACTTCGAGAGGTGGCTCTTTCCGGGGATACTAGGAAATATTGGGCATTGATTGCAAAATTCTGTGATGGGAGAGAGAAGTCAAAACCCATTTTAATCCCAGAAGCAGAATGGTCCATATATATTTCCCAGCTTTATGCTTTAAATCTCATAGTTGGACAGATTCAAGAGGTTAGCACTACTCCAACTACGGGGGCGATTATGGTGCACCATCATGTATGGAGATTGAGGGTTACATTAAAGGGGCAAGACATTCTAGCGCAATGGGCCCAGATGATGTACCAGTAGCCATAATAAAACAGGATTGTGAAGAATGGGCAAAATTTTTGCATCCGTTGTTTGTCCATTGTTATACCTATGGGGATATTCCACAATCCTGGAAGGGAAGTATACTTGTTCCGTTATATAAAAAGGGTCCAAAAAATTCCCCGGCCAGTTTTAGACAGATTTCGCTCCTGGATGCAACCGGGAAACTGTTTGCAAAGAGTATTCTCACTCATCTTCAAGAGTGGGCATTTGGAAATAACTATATTCCTTTGGAACAAACAGGATTCCGTAAGAATAGTGGCACACTGGATAATATCTCTATTTTGCAAACTTTAACTGAAAAATATCCAGTATGTCGGGGTGTGCCGTTATACTCAGCTTTTATAGATTTCTCCACAGCACTCGATAGGGTAGATCGGGGGAAGCTGTGGAGGAAATTGGTTATTATGGGGATTCCAGGGAATCTTTTAAGATTAATAATTGCTCTCCACTCTTCTACCTGGACTAAGGTATTATTGGGGGGAACACAAGGTCTCTCGAAGAAAATAGTAACCAACAATGGGTTGAAGCAGGGGTGCCTTTTGGCCCCTTTACTCTTCTCTATTTACATTAATGATCTGCCAAGAAGAGTGGGCCTTAGTAAAGGGGATCCCCCTAAATTAGGAAACTTAGAGTTGAGCTGTCTGCTATACGCAGATGACGCAATAATAATGGATTTAACTCCAATTGGACTGCAAAGACGACTTGCTGAGTTAATTAGGTACACAGAAGAGTATTATCTAAAAATAAATATTTTAAAAAGTAAAGTTATGATTTTTAGTTATCAAGGTTGTAAGGTCAGAAAAAATTTGAATTGGTTCCTGGGAAAAGAAAAATTGGAAGTAGTAAAATTTTACCCATACTTAGGAAAAATATTTACAAATAGGTGCTCAGCTACTAGACATATGGGCCATTGCAAAGGTAAAGCGATTTCACAAGCCTTTGCAATTAATCGTCTGTATACACACTGTGGGAAAAGACATTTTTCACACATTATTTCGGTCTATAAAATAAAGATTCCACCAACCCTGAGCTACGCCAGTGAAACAATTGATGCACAAGAGTGGGCCAGATTCGAGACAGTGGAAGGTAAAATCTGGCGCCAAATATGTAATTTGAATCGCGCAGCACCGATTGCAGCGCTTAGGCTCGAATTTGGTCTTCTTTCTACATATGTGCTATCAATGGCCGCGTGCTTAAGATGGTGTAATGCACTGATAAATAGCTCCGAGAATTTGCTAAGGGTGGCGCTGTACAGAGAAATATTTGTAAATATGAAGGAAAAAAGTGCTATTTTTAGGAATAATTTAAAAGCATTATCAATGTTTGGTTTAGATATGGATGGGGTGGCGGTTCTTTGTAAAAGGGCCTTGAAAAGTATAATTAAGAGAACAATCTACGGGGTTTCTCGTGAAAGAGATATTAAAATGTGTTCAGAGAACAGAAACATGGATTGTATTGCGGGGAGTAGTATTGTCAAAAATCCCCAACCTTATGTCTTATGGAATCTTAAACACGGAGTTCGTAGGGTGATTTTGCTACTGAGATTGAATTTACTCCCCCTAAGAATTGTAATAGGATCTTGGGAGGGTATTCCAAGACATGAGAGGTATTGTCATTTATGTAATTCCTGTATACAAGATTTGAATCATGTTTTATTTGTTTGTCCCGCATTACAATCAATACGTCGTAGATATTTAAGGAATTGTTTTTTAAAGTATAATATCACTACAGCAGAACAGGCCCAAAATTGTCTGCTGTCCCCCCCATCCAAACTGATGTGTTTTAAAATTTTTAGCTTTTTTAAACAATTTTTAAACATATATTAAGGTCGGCAAGATCTTCTTAATATAAATGTTTAGAGCACTTGCACTTTATTTCGATCTCTCGGTCTTTATGACCGATTAGTTATATTTACAACTGAGTATGTGCACTTTTACAAACCTTTTCTGCTGCTAGTTACTCGTTAGTAAAGACCTTCTTAATATGTATGTACAGAGCACTTGCACTTTTTCTCAACCTTCCGGCCTTTATGACTGATTTATTATGTTTGCAATTAAGCATGCACTTTTAAAAATAATATTATTTATCTTTTTACGTTCTCCGCTGCTAGTCACTCATTTTTAGGATCCCAAGCACTTTACTAAATTTGTACTGTATAGTGAATTTTAAATTTTTGTATTTTATAATAAGTTTTATCACTGAATGTTTTATGATAGTATTAGATTAGTAATGTGTATACATCTGTAAGAATACATGTATGACAATTCGATTATTTAAGGTTCACCCCTTCTTGCATTGAAAACTCCAAGACCGACTGCTTCTGCTATGTATCATTCGTGCTTTTAGATGAAAATGTTAACTTGAATTTACATTGGAAATTTTTGTGGAATGAAATGTGTTTTTAAGATGTACCTTTATGTGGAATTCTGCGGAATTCTAAATCATAATAAAATAAAATTGAATTGAATTTTCTGGGGCTAGTATAACTCCCCTTGGCTCCTCTCAGTCCTATGATTACACCAAGCCACCAACAATGGGGCAGGTCTGGTTTCGGGCACAGACCAAAGCGAATGCAGCAGCCGTAGGGCGCACAGGTTGGATGGGCGGCTCTTAAAGAATTGCAGACGCATACTTGGTGAGATGAGGACAACATTTTTTTTTTTAAATAAATATTTTGAACACAGATTTGTTTTTTTTTAACAATCTTATTGATTGTATTTTTTTGCCCGCTGTTACATGATGAACAACATTGAAATCACTGTCTATGGTGAAATTCAATAGATTCTGAGAACAGTAAAAAAGGTAAACTGAATATGTTTTGTAATTGTAAAATTATGTTGTGTAGTTTAAACTGTAACATTATATGTTATAACTGTATTTTTTCTTTTCTTTTACAGACCAAAATTCTAAAGTTTGAAACTTTTTAAAATTTAGATTATAAAAAACAACTGAAAAAATAGTTTCAAAGACTTTCATATGTACTATCAAAAAGGTAAGATTAAGTAACCCAAACACTAACCATGCACTACTACATTCACTTCTGCACTACCCATACAGTCCTCTAACCACCTAGACACTGCTCATTCACACCTTCAATTACCCATGTAGTACCCATGCAGTCCAGAAATCAGCCTGTCACTCTTTGTGTACTCCTCCAATCACCCAGCCAGTACTATGTACTTATCCAATCACTCCGCCAAAACCCAAGCACTTATAAATTCACTCAGGCACTCTCCTTGCAGTACTCTAATCATCGTGTCAGCACCCATGTCCTCATGCAATGACCCAGTCACTAACACATGCACTGCTGCAATCCCCTGTGCACTACCCATACAGTCCTCTAACCACCTAGACACTGTTCATTTACACCTTCAATTACCCATGTAGTACCCATGCAGTCCAGCAATCCCCCTGTCACTCCCTATGCACTTGTCCAATCACCGAGCCAGTAACATGTACTTATCCAATCACTCTGCTAATGCCCAGGCACTTATAAAATCACCATGCACTCTCCTTGCAGCACTCTAATCATCCAGTCACTACCCATGTACTCATGCAATGACCCAGGCACTAACTCAAGCAGTGCTACAATACCCTGAGCACTACCCATGCAGTCCAGCAATCACCCTGTCACTCCCCATGCACTCTTCCAGTCACCAAGCCAGCAGCATGTACTTATGCAATCACTCTGCCAAAACCCAAGCATTATAAATTCACCATGCACTCTCTTTACAGAACTCTAATCATCCAGTCACTACCCATGTACTCATGCAATGACCCAGGCACTTACTTATGGACTGCTACAATCAGCTGAGCACTACCCATGCAGTCCAGCCATTGCCCTGTCAGTACCCATGCACTCCTCCAATCACCCAGTCAGCACCATGTACTTATCCAATCTCTCTACCAAAACCCAAGCACTTATAAATTCACCATGCACTCTCCTTGCAGTACTCTAACTATCCAATCACTACCCATGTACTCATGCAATGACCCATGCACTAACTCATGCACTGCTACAATCCCCTGAGCACTACCCATGCAGACCTGTAACCACCTACACACTACTGATTCACTCCTCCAATTACCCAGGTAGTACCCATGCAGTCCAGCAATCCCCCTGTCACAACCCATGCACTCCTCCAATCACCCATCCAGCATCATGTACTTATCCAATCACTCAGCCAAAACCCAAGCACTTATAAAATTACCATGCACTCTCTTTACATTAGTCTAGCCATCCAGTCAGTACCCATGTACTCATGCAATGACCCAGGCAGTAACCATGCACTGCTATAATCACCTGTGCACTACTCATGCAGTCCTCTAACCACCTAGACACTGTTCATTTGTACGTTCATTTACTCAGATACTACCCATGCACTTAAGCAATCACCCTCTCACTACCCATGAACTTCTCCAAATACCCAACCAACACTATGTACTTATCCAATCACTCCGCCAAAACCCAAGCACTTATAAATTCACCATGCACTCTCCTTGCAGTACTCTAATCATCCAGTCACTACCTATGTACTTATGCAATGTCCCAGGCACTAACTCATGCACTGCTACAATTCCCTGAGTACTACTCATGCAGACCTTTAACCACCTACACACTAATGATTCACTCTACCAATTACCCAGGTAGTACCCATACAGTCCAGCAATCCCACTGTCACTACCCATGCACTCCTCCAATCACCCATCCAGCATCATGTCCTTATCCAATCACTCCGCCAAAACCCAGGCACTTATAAAATCACCATGCACTCTCTTTGCAGTACTCTAATCATCCAGTCACTACCCATGTACTCATGCAATGACCCAGGCACTAACACATGCACTGTTACAATCACCTGTGCATTACCGATGCAGTCCAGCCATCTCCCTGTCAGTACCCATGCTCTCTTTCAATCAATAATGCTCTACACATGTACTCAAGCAATCACCCACACATTAGCATGCAGTTATTTCTCTTTTTTAACCAAAGAAGGTAGTTCTGAAAATAACTCTTTTTTTTTTATTTTTTGTTTTTAATTTTTTTTTTTTTTTAAATATTTTGTAAATTTTTTGGGTGTTTTTTGAAAACTCAAAAAATCAACAGGCTAAAGTCTTAACTTTTGGAATTATAAACTCATTCCAATACAAAAACAACAAAAAATTAGCAGCGATGATTCCTTGCTGCAGAACAAGCAGCATCTACAGATTGTTCACAACAACATAATATGGCTTTGCATTTTATGCAATGCTGTTCCAAGTTGGCAAACTCTGTGCGAATGTCCAAACCTCGAGACGAGGTGCTTGAGGCGCCAGAAGTGCTGGGACCGGCTCCCTGGTCAGGTTGCTGCATGTTTTCTTGTGCACGTCACAGCTGCTCTCGTGCCAGATGTTTCGGATGGATCGTCTGCAGGTGTTTGTACATACTCAATGTCCCACATGAGTACTTTTTGTCACTTCCTCTTGACAAAATCCGAGGACATAGAGTACAGCTCACCTTCCGAGCATTAACTTTCTTTTCACCATCTGGGATGCTGAAAAACTTCCAGACAATGGATTCGGGTCTTTTTTTGGGAGGTGGTTCTTCGATGTCTTCATCATCAGATGGAAGTTCTGGATCAGGATTTGAAGAAGCCATTTCTATACTTTTCCAGCAAACAACAAAAAAATTTACAAAGTAGCTGCAAAAGCACAACAGGTGTCTCTCCAGTGATGCTGCAGAGAGAATGAGAAAAATGGGAGGTGGTTCTTTGATGTCTTCATCATCAGATGGAAGTTCTGGATCAGGATTTGAAGAAGCCATTTCTATACTTTTCCAGCAAACAGCAAAAAAATGTACAAAGTAGCTGCAAAAGCACAACAGGTGTCTCTCCGGTGATGCTGCAGAGAGAATGAGAAAAATGGGTGGGGTCCTTCATCTGCTAGAATGGAAAACCTTTAAACCAATCAAATGCTTTCTTTTAAAGTCACATGGGATTCACGCACCCGGCGCGCAATCAACGCGCACCCGATGCGACTTCGCGAAAATATATTCAACAATAATATAAGTTTATTACAAGTACAAATATATTATTTTTATAAATAGTTTAGATAATCTCTTGGCCTCATATATACAATAAAGTTATATACATATAGTTTACAAACATAATTTTTTTTACGGGGGTCGTGCACCCGACGCGACTCAGCACGTATATGACATCACACGTGTCCCGGCACCGCGCACCCGTCGCATACCAAACGCGCACATGACGCGATCCCATACATATATTACGTTACGCAGGGCCAGGCACCGCGCACCCTTCGCATACCAAACGCGCACATGACGCGATCCCATACATATATCACGTTACGCGGGGCCAGGCACCGCGCACCCCTCGCATACCAAACACGCATCCTTCTCAACTTAAGCAGTATGGTGGCTTGAATCCGCACACCCACCGTGATAGGTACACGATGGGTACGCGACTCCACTATTTATGCAAAAAAATATATATATATATATTTTAAAAGACATAAGATATTACATATTTAAAATAAAAGGAAAAAATAAGAGAAAATAATTATAGGATATTACAGTTACAAAATATCATTTAAAAAAAATTGCAATTTTCAGAGAAAAATGTAGGTATTATAAATATTATACTTACAAATTAGCATTTAAAAAACCTTTGAAATTCACTGAAAAAACCATAGGTTTCAGGGGCGTTATATTTAGAAATTAGCATTTAAAAAACTTTTGAAATTCACTGAAAAAACCACAGGTTTCAGGGACGTTATAGTTAGGAATTAGCATTTAAAAAACCTTAGCAATTCACTGAAAAAACAATAGGTTTCAGGGACGTTATAGTTAGTTGGACATTTCACTCGTACAAAACCAGAGAAATTCCGCCGTTATAGTTAGTTCAGCTAACTATAACTCGCGCCCCGCAATGCACTGCTGATGACGTCACATATTACATCATTCATGACATGGTCAGTGACATCACTGATGACATCACTGATGACATCTCAAATGACATCACTGATGACATCATCCACGTGAAAATCTGATGCACCTCCTCACACTCTAATATAACCTTCCATACACCCACTGTAAAATACAGACTACCATTTTCAAAACCATAGACACACCAATACCAGTTACTACATACGCACTCACTGATTCCTAGATCTACACACACATCTACTCATTCACCCATACAATGAGTCATACATGCAGTCACTCATCAATACAACTCTATCATATCCACTCATACACCTATACAGACACTCACACACCACCACTCATCCAGAGTTACTCACACTACTAGTCAGTCATGCAAAGAATCAATCACACTTCCATTTACTGACCTATACAGTCATACACCCACTGTAAAATACAGACTACCATTTTCGAAACCATAGACACACCAATACCAGTTACTACATAAGCACTCACTGATTCCTAGGTCTACACACATCTACTCATTCACCCATACAATGAGTCATACATGCAGTCACTCATCAATACAACTCTATCATATCCACTCATACACCTATACAGACACTCACACACCACCACTCATCCAGAGTTACTCACACTACTAGTCAGTCATGCAAAGAATCAATCACACTTCCATTTACTGACCTATACAGTTATACACACACACCACATCACTTATTCAAACAGAAACAAACGCATACTTACTCTCTTATACAATCACTGATACAAGTACACACTCATTCATACAGCCACTCTCACAATCACTGACTCTCACGTATAGTCATCTATATACTCCAACTCTCACATACACTGCCTTTTACATATGTAGTTACTTGGACATGTACCACTGAGACATCCATTCACTCACCAACACACCCATACACATACTCACCCACCCATACAGCTGTTTCCACATGCACTCTTGAACCCATACTCCCAGTGAATCAACGACTCAAACATCTATGCACAAAGTCACACACCTCCCACCCACCCACACACACACTCAGGCACCCATACAAATACTCAGGCAACCAATCGATAACCCATATAGACACTCATGTAGATACTGACCAACCCATGCAGCACCTTATACAACAACAGACAGACTGTCAGTAAGACACATATAATCACTCACTTAAACAGTCAGTCACGCACCTACTAAATCCTCCATCCAGACACTTATACACCCACTCATTCTTCAATACACCTTGGCATATATATATAATACATATTTAAACTTTAAAGAAACTCACAGTCACTGGATGATGTCATCAGTGATGTCATCAGTGATGTCATTTGAGATGTCATCAGTGATGTCACTGACCATGTCATGAATGATGTAATATGTGACGTCATCAGCAGTGCATTGCGGGGGCGCGAATTATAGTTAGCTGAACTAACTATAACGGCGGAATTTCTATGGTTTTGTACAAGTGAAATGTCCAACTAACTATAATGTCCCTGAAACCTATGGTTTTTTCATTGAATATATATATATATATCCTTTCCAAACAAAGCTCCTCCCGATCTCCGGGGCAGGTGGTGCTTTATGCCTGCGGAGCGCGCCGGTCTACAATATAACAATAAATCGAAGTAGAACGCACACTCAGGGAAGATATTGCTCAGTAGGTGGCTTTACTTCCCAGTTACACATTTCGACTACAAGAGTCTTGATCACACACTGTGTTACTAGCCAACTTCGCTAACATATGCAATGCCAGAAACAAACATAGGACGACATCGGTCCTTGAAGTTACATTGTGGGTTTCCATGGCAGACATCTTGGAGTATGTTGCCTCACATACATACAGTGCCTGATAACATGTCTAAACAGCACCAAAGTAACACTTATTGCATCGCAAATCATTTTTACATTAAATACATGCTGTTTGAAATCTCTCCCAATCTTGGAATAGTGCAGAAAGCAGATTGTATCAGAAAATGTATACGCCATAGTGGCTACTGTCTCATAATGCACATCCCAAAGCAACTCATAACAAATATGGTGAATATTGCACATTTTGTCACGATGTGTAACCCCTTTCCCCATCTAGGATAAGTGCATATAGCTGATCGTATAGGACAATGTATGCGCCATAGTGGCTACTGTCTCATAATGCACATCCCAAAGCAACTCATAACATATATGTCGAGTATTGCACATTTTAGCACAATATGTAACTGCTCTAGTGGCAACAATTGTATAATGTCAATCTAGAAAGGAAACAATCACTTTAGTTGTACTGTAAGTATTAACAAAAATATGGGATTGCCCCGGGAGTAAATTAAATTGTGAATTTAAGTGGGCATTGAGATATTGTATAATAACCTGTTCACAAGTAGATGCCCAGTAGCTGTTTCTTAAGGGGTTGGGGACAGAATTGATAAAAGTAGCATGTAACTTGACAAAACCACCCATCAAATAAGAATGGTCCTATCCCACTGGCATGTTTCTAGTTAGTGAAGTCCGGTACCCAAGTCAAAGTTCTACAGCCATCAAACAGATTAACGTGATGTGGACAAAATTATAACTATGAAAGAACAATCTTATCTGTTGTGTAATCCTTCACCACGAAGACATAATTCCGAAGAAAAGGGTAGGGGACCATTGTCGATGCCTCCACACAAGAGTGGGCCCCTTCCTTTCCTCCTATATTAAAAATTAAGACAAAAGTCACGGATTGATCTGTACAAATTTATAAGAAAATTAAAACTAAGGAAATGGTACAGTATGAACCCTGTCAAACTACCTACTCTTCCCAATAGGGAGGATCTCTACACTAATCAAGGTCTGAATGTAGGCGATGCGGACACCCTATTTATGTTACAACAACTTCTCATTGAGACAGAGTGGGAGAATTTGGATCAGACCAGTGTCAAAGATATCATCACTGACAAGTCAGCATCCAGAGAGTTCAGACCTGGTTCCACCTTTGTCCCTAACATGCCCCATGATAACATTGATACTATTCATGAAACTGTGGTTCAAGAACTCATCAGATATAGACACCAGAAGAGAAACAAATGCATATCACAGCACAATATTACCCTGAAACAGAGACTATCTATCAAATCTCTGGTGGAAGACATCAATGTTATCATACGCCCAGGAGACAAAGGTGGTAAAATTGTCTTATAGGGTAGAGAGATATACATATCAGAAGCACAGAGACAACTTAACTATATCAACATCTATGTGGAAACTGATATGGAAACATACAATGACAGTATTGTCTGCATCTGGGAGAAACTGACAGGTTGGAAGGATATGGGTATTCTTGAAAGGGAAGAATGTTGCTATCTGAAGTGTGATTACCCCAAACCCCTGATCCTTTACCTCCTGCCCAAAATACATAAAGATCAGAACAATCCTCCTGGCAGACCGATTGTGTCATCAGGGGTGAGTGTATTGGAGAACGTCTTCAAGTATGTTGATCACTTTCTAAGAACCTTTGTTACATCTCTTCCTTCACACATAAGGGACACAAAAGATTTCCTGTCCAAACTCAATGATATCAGATGGGAGGAAGACTTTCTTCTCATCACCATGGACGTGAATTCCTTATACACCATTATTGATCATACTCTTGGCATAAAATCATGTAGACATTTCTTAAAACAGAGACAAATCTGTTTTTTGGACCATACGAATATGCTACTTGAAATGATTAAGAACTGTCTCTAAAACAATATATTCATGTTTAATGGCACCATGTATAAACAAATCCTTGGCACTGCTATGGGTACTTGCTTTACCCCCAGCTTTGCCAATCTGTTCCTGGCGGCATGGGAAGAGGAGGTACTCAAAGAACACTACACACACTTTGCTGAGGGAAAGGTGGTCAAATGGTTACGATATATTGACAGTCTGTTTGTCATATGGAAGGGCAATGAAATGAGTGCAATAGAATTCATTGAAAACCTCAACAAAAATAACCACAATCTTAAACTTACTTATACTATGAGTAAGAAATGTATGGAATTTATGGATATCCTGATTACTATTCAGGACAAGACTATATGTACTGAATTGCACCGAAAAAGTACAGCAGGGATTAGTCTTTTCCATGGTCTCAGCAGTCATCCCGACAATCTCAAATGGAGTATTCCATATGGAGAACTGCTGAGAGCACAAAGAAACTGCAGCACTGAAGAGGCATTTGCATCTGAAACGACTAAGATGATTGGCAGGTTCAGAGAGAGAGGTTACCCTAGATGGGTCCTTGACAAAGCTATTGAGAAAGTGAGTAAAGTCACTAGAAGTGAGACACTAGAAGAAAAACAGGACAAGCTGAGTACAGACACTGATGACAGTTCCTCAAGGGTCATTCTCACCTTCAATACTAAATCAGAGGGCATTTTCAAAGTTCTCACTAAGAACTGGAACATACTGACAACCGACCATGTAATTGGACGGAGTATACAATAGATATTACCCTGAAACAGTCCCCTACACAACATAGGCTACAAGGATTTTTCCCCTGCGGTCACTGCAAGGCGTGCAGTAATAGTTTTATGAAAAAAACTTATGAGACACCCAAGGGTAAAACCACCATCACCCAATTCCTTACATGTAGTTCCGAGTATGAAATTTACGTGCTTGAATGCCCATGTAATCTACGGTATATTGGCAGCACAACTCTTATGGCAAAGAAGTGAGTACTGGAACACATGAGAGCAATAACCAATAGAGACATACATTAGCCCATAGCGAGGCACTTTCAAGAATACCTTCTGTCCAACAGTTCTTTATAGGGATATTATGCCATTGAACAGATAGCACCCAATTCCAGGGGTGAGAATAGGGTTCTCCAATTGAGACAGAAAGAGTCGAGGTATATGCTTGATCTTGAAACCAAGAGTCTGGGAGGACACAATGTGGATGAAGAACTAGGAATACACCTACATAGAAACTGAATAATGAAGGCATTATTAGTAGGTTATGCAATGTGTCAAGCTGTATTCCTGTAGTATCATGTGCAGCATTTGCAATGTATCAACCAGCAGTATCTTGACTGTGTATTATATACAAGCCTTTAATATTTGATGTACTGAAGATTAGGATGTGTTCTATCCATTAAGTAGTAATTTCACCTACTCAAATTGTATTTTTTAACCTGACTTTTGTCTTAATTTTTATTATAGGAGGAAAGGAAGGGGCCCACTCTTGGGTGGAGGCGTCGACGAGGGTCCCCTACCCTTTTCTTCGGAATCACGTCTTTGTGGTGAAGGATGGGTGTAGAACTTTGATACGGGTACCAGACTTCACTAACTAGAAACATGCCAGTGGGATGGGACAATTCTTATTTGATTAGTGGTTTTGTCAAGTTACATGTGACTTTCATCAATTCTGTCCCAAACCGCTTACGAAACGGCTACTGGGCTTCTACTTGTGAACAGGTTATTATACAATATGTCAATGCCCACTTAAATTCACAATTTATTTTACCCCGAGGCAATCTCATATTTTTGTAAATACTTACAATACAACTAAAGTGATTGGTTCCTTTCTAGATTGACATTATGCAATTGATGCCACTGGAGTGGTTACATATTGTGATAAAATGTGCAATACTTGATATATATGTTATGAGTTGCTTTGGGATGAGCATTATGAGACAGTAGCCACTATGGCGCATACATTGTCGTATACAATCAGCTATATGCACTTATCCTAGACGGGGAAATGGGGTTACACATCATGATAAAATGTGCAATATTCACCATATTTGTTATGAGTTGCTTTGGGATGTGTATTATGAGACAGTAGCCACTATGGCGTATACATTTTCTAATACAATCTGCTTTCTGCACTACTCCAAGACAGGGAGAGATTTCAAACAGCATGTATTTAATGTCAAAATGATTTGCAATGCAATAAGTGTAACTGGGTGCGGTTTAGACATGTTATCAGGCACTGTATGTCTGTGAGGCAACATACTCCAAGATGTCTACCATGGAAACCCACAATGTAGCTTCAAGGATCAATGTCGTCCTATATTTGTTTCTGACATTGCATATGTTAGCGAAGTTGGCTAGTAACACAGTGTGTGATCAAGACTCTTGTAGTCGAAAAGCGTAACTGGAAAGTAAAGCAATCTACTGAGCAATATCTTCCTTGAGTGTGCGTCTTTCGGCCATTATGGCCTAAAAACGTGTTTGTTAGCTATGGTGGAATAAAATTAATATTTTCATGGACTCCGGATTGCGCTATATTCTTTGAATGTCAATGATTAGTTTGCATATTTACGCGGAATCACCTCCGTGAGGTAGCTGCACCCAAATAGTGAGCGGCATTGTTGCAGAACAGAGGACACATACATATATATATATATATATATATATATATATATATATATATATATATTATTTTTTTTTGGACATTGACAAAGCCGTAAGGCGAAACGCGTCTGTCAGGGGGTAGGGGGTCTGCAGAATAAAGCACTTTGTACACCGGATACCTTGCGAGTGCTTTTCCTTTATAGACGTGGAATTGGTGCGTCTAAGTTCCTTGCATATATATATATATTTGCGATAATCCTTCACCCTTGCTTCCAGGATAAAAAACGGATCGGTCTCCACTTAATGAGTGCTTATTTTTAGTTTTATTCGTGCTTTCTCGCCTTGACGCGTTTCGGGCTACCCAGAGCCCTTGATCACATGACATGCTCAGACTTTCTCCCATTATTTAAAGTGACATTGTGCAAAAATTCCCTCCAAGTACATGGATATAGAGAGCAGACTTCCCGTTTGGTTTCTACAAATTATCAATTTTTTTTATATACATATTATATGGAAAGCCACCAAGTGTGGCCATATTTCTGCAATTAAAGAACTGTGCAAAATAGCTTCATCATGTGTAGAAAATGATTAATAAATATATAAATAGTCGTATAAATACACATACATATATATATATAAAAAAAACAACCCACATTTTAAACACATGGCATAACACTTTCGTCAGAGTATGGACACTCTCCTACTATCTGCATAATGCATTGAATTCAACTGCCAATGAAAATATCTATGTGCAAAAATAGCAATGTTGTAAAAGAATTTTTTCTTAAACTGTATAAATACATTTTGTTAAAACAGAATATACACATAGATTTCATAAAAGATATTACGACGACACATATTATTGGTGTCAGGCAGATTTTCAGTAAGAATGTTATATCCGTTCTGATCGTTGAACTTAAGTATCTTTCCGTATAATACTGTTAGATCCAAACCATGATTCGAGGAATGAGCCCCATCCTGTCCTGGCAACCTAAAATTGTGCTAAAATTTGTGTTAAAAAAGTGCTCTTTGGATAAAAACATATAAAAATTATCCAAAATTAAAAAGTGACACCGTGTTCATAAAGTGTTGTCTAACATCCAGAGTGCCATGAGCCCATGGCACCCATAACTAACGTTGGATGTTAAGGGAGTTGTGTCATTTTGGGAGGGAGGGGCAGTGGTATTTTAATATTGAAGTTTTTTTAATAAAACAAAATGTGCGAGTTCTACCAGTTTGAGAGATGCTGTACCAATCATATTAGAGCCAAGTATATAGATCCTTTGTTGTATTCAAACCGTGCGGACTCTTACTATCTAGATCTAAAATGTATTTGGTTTCAAGTCATCTGAGTATGGATTCTCTGTTTCCTCCCCTTCTCAGGGTAGGGACGCTGTCTATTACATAGTACTTCAAATCATTGATATTCTTGTCATGTATCTCATTGAAGTGACGGGCAACCGGATAGGAACTATCATTATTGGTTATCGCCCGTAAATGTTGTAATATCCTTTTGTGGACTTGTAGGCGTGTACTGCCTATATATTTTAGCCCACATGTACATTCCAAGACATAAACAGCAAACTCAGACTTGCACGTTAAAAATTTACTAATGAGAATCGGTTTGTCATTAAAAGGTGTACAAAATGTGGTTTTACTTTCTCCAAATTTGCACGCTTTGCATGTCGTACATCTAACAAAGCCCCTGCGTTTGGTTAGCCAGTTGGTATTCATGGAGACTTCAGGGCTACTGCTAACTAAATAATCACTAGTGCTAGCAGCCATTCTGTATGTTATAGTGGGTGATGATGACAATTTTTCCCCAATCACTGGGTCACTCAGAATCAAATGCCAATTTTTCTTGATTATCTTTCTGATACTTTCTCTTTGTTTGTTGTACGTTAGTATGAGTCTTGGATCTTTATTTTTGTTTTCTAGGTTCTCCTCTATACTCTCTATTTGGCGTATTTTACTTTTAGAAGGTTTAAAAAGTAACTCATCCCTTGCCAAAGATTTTGTACGTTCCCTTGCTAGGTCTATATCTTTTTCGGAGTATCCTCTAGCTAAGAATCTTACTTTGCACTCTTGTTGGGCTATAGCTAAATCTTCATCCTTACTGTAAATCCTACGGATGCGCAGCATTTCCCCATTGGGGATGCTTAGCATTGTGTGTTTTGGGTGGAAACTACTAGAATGTAGGATAGTGTTTCCAGCTGTAGGTTTGCGGTGTAACCGTGTATGTACCTCATTGTTCTGTATATATACTTCCACATCCAAAAAACATATACATTTTTGACTTATTTCTGTTGTAAAGTGTAAATTCATTTCATTGTTGTTTAAATCAGAAATACATTTTTCTGCACTTTGTGTGTCTCCACGCCATATTATGAATAAGTCATCAATAAAACGGACCCACTTCACCACGTTATTGGTCCATGCCTCATTTTGTTTTACTCTTAACACATTTTCCTCCCACCATCCCATATGGAGACAGGCGTAGCTCGGTGAAAAGCTCGCACCCATAGCTACGCCTCTCTCCTGATGGTACACCTGCTGTTGGAACATGAAATAGTTGTTATTCAAGCAGAAATGGGTGAGGTCAAGTAACATTTTGTTATGGACATGATATTCAATGGGTCGAGTGCCTAAGTAATATTCCAATGCCCTTAGTCCATCCCTGTGGTGGATTGAGGTATATAGGTTGGACACATCCATAGATATCAAAACATAATCTTTATGCCATTCGAATTTGTGCAAATGTCTTAAAAAGTCAGAAGTGTCCTGTATGTATGATGGTAGACGTTTTACCAGTTCCTGTAAAAACAATCAATATACACAGAAACATTTTCCAGTAAGCTGTCTTTAGCAGAGATAATTGGTCTGCCCGGGGGTCTCAGTTTGTCCTTATGTATTTTTGGGATGAAGTATATTACCGGCATCCGTGGGTATTCATTTTTAAGAAATTTAAATTCATCTTGATTAATCAAGCCCCTGGTTTTCCATGCCACTAATTTGGTGAATAATTCATCCTGTTTGGTCTTTACTGTGGATCTTGTACTTAGTTTGTAGCAATTACGGTCTCCTAATTGCCCCAAGGCCTCCTCCAAATACTGTTGCTTAGGCCAGATGACCACATTTCCCCCTTTATCAGAGTTCCGTATTATTATGGAATCGTTGTCCCTTAGCTTTTTCATTAGTTGATGGTACTTTTGTAATTGCAAATTTTGTTTCTTTTTTTGCTGTCTGATTTTAATGTGCAATTTTCTGATTTCAGATGTCACTATTTCATTAAAAGTGTCTATGGAATCTCTGGTCATAAGAGGCACAAATTTGGATTTTGCCTTGAATTTTGTGATCGGGGCAATATTAGTATTAATGTCCAACATATCCATCGTTACCTGAGTGGCTTCTTCATTTATCGGATCATTTCTTTGTAACTCATTGAGATCACACAATAAGTTCACATCCGAAGCTGTTAGACCTGTGCTGGTATGTTGTTGACTTATGCTAGACACTTTGCTTTTATCGTTTTGGAGCTGGTGGAATTTTTGTAACTTTATTTTTCTGATATACTGATATATATCAGCTCTTGTTTGTGGGTAATCAAAGTTGCTTTCTGCGCAATAGGACAACCCCAATTTCAATAGTTGTTCTTCAGCTTTATTGAGATTGATGTTGGCCAAATTTACAATGGAGTTTTCATTAGTTTCTGTCATATTTACTTGCGGCGCCATCCTCTCTTGTTCGTCTTTTTGTAGTTGTTGTTTTGCACATTCCCTTCTTCTTTTCCTTCTGTCACGGCGTCTGACATTCCTCCTTTGTTTGTGTAAGCGTTTGGCCTCCTGGGCCGGAGTGTCTAGCGCCTTTGTTCCCATAAAAATTCAACTCTTTTGCTAAGGTGTGTCCCCTTTGTTGGGTTCTCATTCCCCTGATGTGCTGGGGGTTGTTTCGGCTTCTGATTCAGTTTCAATTGAGGAGCTCAAATCTGATATGGATGAAGCTGGTTGCAGCCCACTCTGTGCTCCTAACTTAGGTCCCGAATCTGCTTTGTATGCCATTTTATTTTTTGCTGCCTTGGCTGCGTCAAATTTACGAGAAAAGGTGAAGATTTGGCCCTGGTCGTAATCATTTTTATCGCGCTGAAATTTAAAAGTTTTTCTTTTCTTGATTATTTCTTCCTCTTTTTTCAAACGCGCTACCATTTCTTCCCTCATTTTGTGTCCCACATTTCCACCTTCAATTGCCTCTATTTTAGAGTTGATTTCATTAATTTGTTTTTGCAGCTCCCTCCTGTCAATGTCTGCATACTTGATTAGTATTACCATTAGGTTTTTTGATGATTCCAAGTTACATTCCCCCCACTCCTTAAGCATAACAGGGTTAGGGGTGTCGTAGCTTGGTGCGAGCATAATTCGTAATCCCCTAGGGATCCTACCAACTTCCAAGTATTTTGATAGCGAACGATGTTCCCACCACTTTACTTGTTCTGATTTTGACAATTTTTCCAATCTTCTATATAGCTCTTTCAGACTTGTGCCACTCTCTTCAATATCTTCATTACCCACTTGTCTTGGTGTTAACATACTGGTAGTCTCTGCAAACATTTCCTCTGCCGCTTCCTCCCTCGGAGCACGTCGGCAGCCATTATTTTGCACTTTCATACAAGCGTGAATGCTGCTTTAGATGCGCACTTCACAACGCTTTTCGCACACCTCTCACCAGACTTTTACTCGGTATATCCTACCTTTCGGGCGTTCACAGTGGTTCCCGCGTCCTCCGACCCACGATCCACAGATATATATATATTCACTGAAAAAAACAGAGGTTTCAGGGATGTTATAGTTAGAAGTTAGCATTTAAAAAACCTCAGAAATTCACTGAAAAAACCACAGGTTTCAGGGACGTTATAGTTAGTTGGACATTTCACTCGTACAAAACCAGAGCAATTCGGCCGTTATAGTTAGTTGAGCTAACTATAACTCGCGCCCCCGCAGTGCACTGCTGATGACGTCTCATATTACATCACTCATGACATGGTCAGTGACATCACTGATGACATCACTGATGACATCTCAAATGGCATCACTGATGAAATCACTGATGACATCATCCAGTGACTGTGTGTTTCTGTAAAGTTTAAATGTTTTTTATATATATATATATATTCCAAGGTGTATTGAAGAATGAGTGGGTGTCTGAATGGATGATTTAGTAGGTGCGTGACTGACTGTATAAGTGAGTAATTAAACATGTCTTACTGAATGCATGGGTTAGTGACTAAACTGTGTGAATGTCTGTATCAGTCTGTCAGTTGGTGTGTAAGCGACTGCATGGGTTGGTGAGTAGCTACATGAGTGTCTATATGGGTTATTGATTGGTTGTCTGAGTATCTGTATGGGTGCCTGAGTGTCTGTGTAGGTGGGTGGGGGGTGTGTGACCCTGTGCATAGATGTGTGAGTGGGTGATTCACTGGGTGTACGAGTTCAAGAGTGCATCTGTGAAGGGCTGTATGGGTGGGTGAGTGTGTGTATGGGTGTGTTGGTGAGTGAATGGATGTCTCAGTGGTACATGTGTGAGTAACTACATATGTGAAAGGCAGTATATGTGAGTGTTGGACTATATAAATGACTATATGTGAGAGTGAGTGATTGTGAGAGTGGCTTTATGGATGAGTGTGTGCTTGTATCAGTGATTGTATAAGAGAGTAAGTATGTGTTAGTATTTGTATGAATAAGTGAGGTGGTGTGTGTATAACTGTATAGGTGAGTAAATGGGAGTGTGATTGATTCTTTGCATGACTGACTAGGTGTGTGAGTAACTCTATGGGTGAGTGGTGTTGTGTGAGTATCTGTATAGGTGTATGAGTGCATATTTCAGTGGTTATATTGATGAGTGACTGTGTGTATGAGTGACTGTATGGGTGAGTGAATATGTGTGTAGACCTATGAATCAGTGAGTGGGTATGTACTAACTGGTATTGGTGTGACTATGGTTTTGAGAATGGTATTCTGTATTTTAGAGGGGGTGCATCAAAGGTTATATTAGGGTCTGATGAGGTGCATCAGATGATCACGTGGATGATGTCATCAGTGATGTCATTTGAGATGTCATCAGTGATGTCACTGACCATGTCATGAGTGATGTAATATGTGATGTCATCAGCAGTGCATTGCGGGGGCGCTAGTTATAGTTAGCTCAACTAACTATAACGGCCAAATTTCTCTGGTTCTGTGCGAGTGAAATGTCCAACTAACTATAACGTCCCTGAAACCTGTGTTTTTTTCTGTGAATTTCAGATTTTTTTAAAATGCTAATTTCTAACTATAACGTCCCTGAAACCTCCGTTTTTTTCAGTGAATTTCAAAGGTTTTTTAACTGCTAATTCCTAACTATAACGTCCATGTAACCTCTGTTTTTTTCAGTGAATTTGTAAGGTTTTTTAAATGCTAATTCCTAAATATGCCTACATAGGTAGGACATGTGCAGAAAGATGAAGAAAGGCACAGAAAGAAGCAAGAGAAGTGCAGAAAGAGGCAACAGAAGTCCAGAAAGAGGAAGAAAGGTGCAGAAAGAACCACGAGATGTGCAGAAAGAACCAACAGAGGTGCAGAAAGAGGCCTACTTTGACTGTACCTTACAACAGACTCATACAAAGTACCCTAATCAGTAATCCTTCTCCGAAGATGTCTTAAACCTCACTTTTCTCTTGAAGGTTCACTATTAATCGATTGCTCAGAATGTTAGGCCTACCAAATACAAAACAGCAATCCTAAGCATATCACTGTTGTAAGTCTGACCAAGTTTGTGAAGGTATGCATGTGTGTCTATGCTTTTACCTAGTGACATGTTAAATTAAAATAAACATACAAACACTTGAATACCTGTGTTTCAAACAGCATACTCTGTAAATTTGTGTAAAAGAAGGTGTATGCATTTCTTTCTGCTCACAATACAGGGCACATGGGTGATCAATAGTATATTTGAGGGGCTCTATAACACATATATACATAAGACATGTCTGCCTGTGCAACCGAATGACAGAGCAGAACTGAGAAGATTTGACCACCTATAGGAGAAGTTATCCGCTTTTTAAGCTACCATCTTCTGATGCATAACACATGTAAGAATACATATACAAGTAGACATATACCTCAGTCACGAGAGCACGCAGACCTTTAAACTTGACAGCTTGCACTTCCCATTTGAGTACAGAAGGAGGCAAGAGAAGTACAGAAACAGGCAAAAGAGGTGCAGAAAGAAGAAAGAGCAGTGCAGAAAGAAACAACAGAGGTGCAGAAGGAGGCAAGAGGGATGCAGAAAGAGGCAAGAGGGGTGCCAAAATTTGCACGAGAGGTGCAGAAAGAAGCAACGGAGGTGCGGAAGGAGACAAGAAAACTGCAGAAAGAGGGAAGAGAGTTGCAGAAACAGGCAACAGGGGTACAGAAACAGGGAACAGGTGCGCAGGCTGAGGCAAGAGAGGTGCAGAAAGAGGGAAGAGGGGTGCAGAAAGAGGCAAGAGGGATCCAGAAATTTGGAACAGAGGTGCAGAAAGAAGCAAGAGCAGTGCAGAAAGAACCAACAGAGGTGCAAAAAGAGGCAAGAGGGGTGCAGAAAGGGGTAGGAGAGGTGCACAAAATAGGTAAGAGAGGTACAGAAAGGGGCACGAAAGGTGCAGAAAGAGGCAAGATAAGTGCAGAAAGAAGCAACAGAGGTACAGAAAGAGGCAAGAGTGGTGCAGAAAGAAGGGAAGAGAGGTATAGAAAGAGTCAAGAGAGTTGCACAAAGAGGGGTGCAGAAGAAGGCAAGAGGGGTACAGAAAGAAGCAAGTGAGGTACAGAAAGAGGTAGGAGAGGTGCAGAAAGAGGCAAGAGAGGTGCAAAAACAGGCAAGAGAAGTGAAGAAAGAGGCAAGAGAATTGCTGAAAGAAGCAACAGAGGTGTAGAAAGAAGCAAGAGAAGTGCAGAAAGAGGCAAGTGAGGTGCAGAAAGAGGCCAGAGAGGTGCAGAAAGAGGGAAGACGAGTGCAGAAAGAGAAAACAGGGGTGCAGAAAGAAGCTAGACAGGTGCAGAAACAAGCATAAGAAGTGCAGAATGAAGCAACGGGGTGCAGAAAGAGGCAAGAGAAGTGCAGAAAGAAGCAACAGAGGTGCAGAAGGAGGCAAGAGAACTGAAGAAAGAGGCAAGAGACTTGCAGAAACAGGCAAAAGAGGTATATAAAGAGGGAACAGAGGTGCAGATAGAGGCAAGAGAGGTGCAGAAAGAGGTAAGAGGGGTGCAGAAAGAGGCAAGACGGGTGCAGAAATTTGCAAGAGAGGTGCAGAAAGAACCAAGAGCAGTGCAAAAGAACCAACAGAGGTGCAGATAGAGGCAAGTGAGGTGCAGAAGGAGGCAAGAGAACTGCAGGAAGAGGCAAGAGAGTTGCAGAAATAGGCAAAAGGGGTACAGAAAGAGGGAACAGGTGAGCAGACTGAGGCAAGAGAGGTGCAGAAAGAGGGAAGAAGGGTGCAGAAAGAGGCAAGAGGGATGCATAAATTTGGGACAGAGGTGCAGAAAGAAGCAAGAGCAGTGCAGAAATAACCAACAGAGGTGCAAAAAGAGTCAAGACAAGTGCAGAAGCTGGCAAGAGGGGTACAGAAAGAGGCAAGTGAAGTGCAGAACAAAGTAAAAGAGGTGCAGAAAGAGGCAAGAGAACTGCAGAAAAAGGCAAGAGGGGTGCAGAATGAGGCAGGAGAGGTGCACAAAGAGGCAAGAGAGATACAGAAAGAGGCAAGAGGGGTGCAGAAAAAAGCAATAGAAGTGCAAAAAGAAGCAACAGAGGTGCAGAAAGAGTCAAGACAAGTGCAGAAGCTGGCAAGAAAGGTGCAGAAAGAGGGAAGAGGGGTGCAGGGGTGCAGAAAGAGGCAAGAGGGATACAGAAATGTGCAAGAGAGGTGCAGCAAGAGCAGTGCAGAAAGAAGCAAGAGAAGTGCAGAAAGAAGCAAGAGAGGTGGACAAAAAGGGAAGAGGGGTGCAGAAATAGGCAAGAGGGATGCAGAAATTTGCCAAAGAGGTGCAGTGCAGAAAGAACCAACAGAGGTGCAAAAAGAGGCTTATGACATATTGATCCATGCAGTACCATTTGCTTCTCTAGAATCTTAGGGTTCACCACTGGCATGCTTGCTGCAGGGAGAGGTACGCTGTGTGGGCACATATGCGCTGTGAAATGCCGGTCTGTCTTCAGGTCCCTCTGACCCATGACGTGAGCCTTGTAAACCATTGCAGAAGCCTGTCCTGCGGTACTGTCACTTGCTAAGCATCTACATGGATTGTACCAAAGAGCTCAGGGACAAGATGGCATGACTTCACAAATGTTTAGAGTTAGGTACAAAACAAGCGGGAGAATTTGAAAAAAATATATATATAATGAGAATAAAACAGGAACATATAGAAAAGGCAAGGGGGTATGAGGAGGCTGACAGTTGGAGTGTTCGAAAAAAGGCAAGTAAAGTAGAAAACAGAGAAGATGCACACATATAAAATGGGAAAATATGGGCAGAGGGGCAGGAGGGGAAAAGAGACAGAGTGGTCAACTGTCACAAAAGGCAGGCAGAAAAGATTAAGATAGATAGAAAATGAGAAAAGACAGACAGAAACAAAGGTAACAAGGGAGACACGCAGATAAAAAAAATTAAAATCACAACTAAGAGACACTTACAGTGAGCTATGGCTAAAGCGGAGGCAGGCAGATAGAATAAAAGGCAAAAGGATGAACGAATATTCAGACGGACAGGTGCCACGCAGCAAAGAGACACAGGAAGGCAGATAAACGGCGGAGAAAAGCTAGCTATGGAAAAAGTAAAAGCAAACAGAGAATGACAACAAGGCAGGCAGACAGTTAAAGAAGGAATACACACAAGTAAACCAAGAGGGGAAAATGAAGAAAGGCAGGATAAGGGACAGATACAATAATATAAAAAAAATTAAAAAAAGCCAAAAAATAGGTTTAACCAGGCAGACAGACGAATAAAAAAAATGACGAAAGACAGACTGAAAAGTAAAGCAACCATTAAGCAGTAGGACAGAGAATGGCAAATGGCACACAGACACAAAAGGGTAAAAAAGAAATTCGGCAAAAGACAAATGGAATGACATACGGATGGGAACTCAGACAGAAAATGGCAACCACACATTCGGGCAGCCATGCACAGCTTGAACATAGGAGAGTCGGGCAGACAGAGAGAAAACAAGAAAAGCAGATAGAAAATGTTGAAAAGACAAGTTCTACTGATATGCAGCGGATGATAAAAGGGGGAAAGATAGGTCGGTTGAAAGACTTAAAAAGCAGAAGACAGGCTTCTAGATAGAGGGAAGGGCAAATAGAAAAATACATAGATTGAAAAACGTTTGCAGCTAGTGGATGGCAGAAGGACAGATACTAGCATAAAAGGGAAATGGAGAGAAACCAGACTGAGATGATAACAGAAAGATCGGTGGGAAGCGAATAACAAAAACACTCTTAGAAATAAAGAAAAAGACATGCAGAAAGACAAACAACCGAAAGCTAGAAGAAACACAAGTACATTTTGCAAAGAATGAACAAGTTGTGTGTAAAACACCAAATGCACACCCTACTCCCAATTCACTATGGAGGCAGAAATTTAGAATACAAAACTTTATCGAAAATAATTAAAAACCCCTTTTGAAAATAATGTTCTACGGCAAAAAGTGTGGGTGTTTTTTCGCCTTCTGCTTCTTTGATGCAGGCATGGTGTGCCTTCTGTTCCCCTACACATGCTGACCGCGGGATATTTTTTTGCTTCAGCCACGAAAAGAATGCAGCAGTTCTTAATGTGCGTAATATCTATATAGTTACACATATATGTAGGCCATGGTTTCTTCGAAATGATTAACAATCTTAGCATACAAATTGTTCTATGGAACTGTATGGTATACTAGTAGATGTAATGTCCCTCCGAGCAGCTGCTATTGTGCGGCGTGAGGCGATGTGCCAATAATGCAGGTGTATTGCCATGTGACACGTATCACACGGTGCGTGCCAACAAAGGGGGCAGCTCACGGAAAATCAGTGAGTTTAGGTGCGGTCAAAACTACTGCGTGTTTGGGGGAAAATAAAGTAAAAAAAAGTAAACACTTTAAATGAAGAACAACATCCACAGAATGGTGAAAGCAGTATTCACAGAGTAGTACAAGGGGTCCTAAATACAGGGGGAAATAAAAATTGGATAGCCGCTCCGTAAGTTAAAGAGGGAGTTTGTGCCTAACATGTCAATAAATTATTGCACAAAACATGGGGTAGAGTCGACTTCATCGTCGCATATAACATTTAGCTAAACCATGGGCTGTCTTCATTTAATATTAACATTTTTAATGTATTGAGCCATGCAACGGGCATTCTATATATAATAAATGCCCTATAAGGCTTAGTGTGCGACATAAATTATTAAAAAAAAAAAAAGAAGAAAAGAGGAGGCAACCCGGGCTAGTTCCCAAGTTTCAGATGAAGAGCAGTATATATATATATATATATATATATATATATATATATATATATATATATATATATATATATCACCGCTGCAAAAAATGCGGAGCACTCACGGGACGTGTTCAAAGTAGATTTATTTCAGCAAATGCATTTCGGCCTTTAGCCTTCCTCAGTGCTTATCCACTTTGGAGCCAGACAAAACACATGTTTAAATACATTTTGGAAAGCTTTCATCCTTCGTTGCTGGCCGTGACTGTGTGCTTCCCCAATGAAATCTTTCCAAAATGTATTTAAACATGTGAGGTGTAAAAAGGGGTGTGGCCTCTCTACACGTCTCTGCAACGCAGCCCCCTGGCGCATATTGGAGGTTCCTGGTGGGCTAGTTGGCCCCTAGGGACCCTCAGGATTCAAGGGGACTTAATCCCCCAACTTAAAACACGCCACAGGGCGCGTTTGCACAGATGTCACCTCAGGCCCCGCCCCCTCCCTTCACCATTGTGCAAATATTCCTCTAAAATCAGCCGAAATACGAATTCCGATTTACTCACCTGTTATCAGGAGAGACCTCAGTGCTGTATCTTTCAGCCCAGTACTGGTCCTGAAAAGTAATTCTAACCATACTTACCAGTAACTTGAATTTCCTTCCATAGGCTAACATTGACTGGTTTCACTTGGAAATTCTTCTAAGTGTGGAGTTTTGGAACTTTAAAATATTCCTCTAAAATCAGCCGAAATACGAATTCCGATTTACTCACCTGTTATAAGGAGAGACCTCAGTGCTGTATCTTTCAGCCCAGTACTGGTCCTGAAAAGTAATTTTAACCGTACTTACCAGTAACTTGAATTTCCTTCCATAGGCTAACATTGACTGGTTTCACTTGGAAATTCTTCTAAGTGTATAGTTTTGGAACTTTAAAATATTCCTCTAAAATCAGCCGAAATACGAATTCCGATTTACTCACCTGTTATCAGGAGAGACCTCAGTGCTGCATCTTTCAGCCCAGTACTGGTCCTGAAAAGTAATTTTAACCGTACTTACCGGTAACTTGAATTTCCTTCATAGGCTAACATTGACTGGTTTCACTTGGAAATTCTTCTAAGTGTATAGTTTTGGAACTTTAAAATATTCCTCTAAAATCAGCCGAAATACGAATTCCGATTTACTCACCTGTTATCAGGAGAGACCTCAGTGCTGCATCTTTCAGCCCAGTACTGGTCCTGAAAAGTAATTTTAACCGTACTTACCGGTAACTTGAATTTCCTTCATAGGCTAACATTGACTGGTTTCACTTGGAAATTCTTCTAAGTGTGGAGTTTTGGAACTTTAAAATATTCCTCTAAAATCAGCCGAAATACGAATTCCGATTTACTCACCTGTTATCAGGAGAGACCTCAGTGCTGCATCTTTCAGCCCAGTACTGATCCTCAAAAGTAATTTTAACCGTACTTACCAGTAACTTGAATTTCCTTCCATAGGATATCATTGCCTGCTTTTTGCTGAAAAAGTTTCTAAGTGTTGATTTTTGAAACATACAAATATTCCTCTAAAATCAGCCGAAATCCGAATTCTGATTTACTCACCTGTTATCAGGAGAGACCTCAGTGCTGCATCTTTCAGCCCAGTACTGGTCCTGAAAAGTAATTTTAACCGTACTTACCAGTAACTTGAATTTCCTTCCATAGGCTAACATTGACTGGTTTCACTTGGAAATTCTTCTAAGTGTGGAGTTTTGGAACTTTAAAATATTCCTCTAAAATCAGCCGAAATACGAATTCCGATTTACTCACCTGTTATCAGGAGAGACCTCAGTGCTGCATCTTTCAGCCCAGTACTGATCCTCAAAAGTAATTTTAACCGTACTTACCGGTAACTTGAATTTCCTTCATAGGCTAAGATTGACTGGTTTTCAGCAAAAAAGTTTCAAAGTGTTGATTTTCACAAACTACAAATATTCCTTAAAAATCGCCTGTATGACTTAAACGCATTCTTTCAACTGTTTACAGGAGATGCACCAGTGCTGGATCCAGGATCCAACACTGAGTAAGAAAAAGTAACGATAACAGTTTTTACCTGCTAAGTGAATTTTCTTCCATAGGATAACATTGGTGATTCTATGAGAAAAAGTTTCTAAGTGTCAACTTTTAAAATACAATAATATTCCTTAAAAATCACGACTGTAACCAAAACGCTTTTACTCAACTGTTTACAGGAGATGTACCAGGACTGAATCTAGGATCCAGTCCTGTGGTTACAAATGTAATCCATAAAGTAACTAATTGCATTTAACTAGAAATTCACATTGAGCTGAATGTTGCATTGTGTTTGAAAATGTGTTGCCCATTGCAACAACTGTAACTACTGTACTTAAAAGTCTATTGCCTATCTGCAAAGTATTTAAACTAAAGTAATTCATTCTGAGAAAGTATTTTTTGTAATGTAATGTATAATGTAATTACAATGTAATTTAAAAAATAAAATATGTAAAAAAAAAATGTTTCTAAAAATGTAGTAAATCAGTATGAAAAAAATTAATATAACAATTAATACATTTAAAAATTGTCATTTACAAAACCTTTGAAATTCACTGAAAAAACCGTAGGTTTCAGGCACGTTATAGTTAGAAATTAGCATTTAAAAAACTTTGAAATTCACTGACAAAACCATAGGTTTCAGACACGTTATAGTTACAAATTAGTATTTAAAAAACCTTTGAAATTCACTGAAAAAACCATAGGTTTCAGACACGTTATAGTTACAAATTAGCATTTAAAAAACCTTTGAAATTCACTGAAAAAACATAGGTTTTAGGGACAGTTATAGTTACTTGGACATTGCACTCGTACAAAACCCGTGAAATTCCCCCGTTATAGTTAGTTCAGCTAACTATAACTCACGCCCCCGCAATGCACTGCTGATGATGTCACATATTACATCACTCATGACATGGTCAGTGACATCACTGATGACATCACTGATGACATCTCAAAGTAAGATGTAACGCTCCAATACCTGACCAGTTTGCACTATATAAAACTGCAGAAAAACTAAAAATAAAAAGTGTTTTGCACACTTCTGTCATTGGACTATATGTGGGCTACATCTGGGTGATATTTGTGCTACATTTAGGCTCTTTTTTCTCTGGTGGCCATCTTGGGAGACTTATTTGTTATGAAGTTTCCTAATTTCGTCATTTACTGCAGTCTCCTCAGTAGGAAATGCTTTCAGTTTTTTACTTTGATTCCATCAAGAAGGCATTCAGATGTGTCACACATTTGCCATAAATTCAGAATGTTAGCACTCTAGTTGTTCATTAGATCACTGTAGTAAAGCTACTGCTCACCAGGGAGCTACCTGGAAGTCTACTGCTGGTATTGAAAGCGATTGTTTCAGTCTGCATGTCAGAATTTTCTAATGAAATAGAAGAGGATTTGAGATCTCACTTAAAACATGCCCTAAATTTGACAAAATGAACCCCCTCATTTTGTTCCTTTTTAAATTAAATGTTTTAAGTGTTACCAGTTTATTCCAATCAAGATGGCTTCAGGTGTGCCATACTTTTGTCATAAGTAAGACTGTTAGCTCTCTAGTTGTTCTTTAGAACACTCTGGGAAGCTGCAGTAGAACACAAAGGCATCAACTGACAGGCTGCTCCTGTTGAAATATAACAGGAAGATATTTGAGATCTCACTTAAAACATGTCCTAATTTTTCTTTCTACAGCACTAACCATAATTTCTATGACAAAATGAACCCCATCATTTTGTTCCTTTTTAAATTAAATGTTTTAAGTGTTACCAGTTTATTCCAATCAAGATGGCTTCAGGTGTGCCATACTTTTGTCATAAGTAAGGCTTAATCTGTACAAATTTATAAGAAAATTAAAACTAAGGAAATGGTACAGTATTAACCCTGCCAAACCACCTACTCTTCTCAATAGGGAGGATCTCTACACTAATCAAGGTCTGAATGTAGGCGATGCAGATACCCTATTTATGTTACAACAACTTCTCATTGAGACAGAGTGGGAGAATTTGGATCAGACCAGTGTCACAAATATCATCACTGACAAGTCAGCATCCAGAGAGTTCAGACCCGGTTCCACCTTTGTCCCTAACATGCCCCATGATAACATTGATACTTTTCATGAAACTGTGGTTCAAGAACTCATCAGATATAGACACTAGGCCTGGGCGGAAAACTACGCTACGCTCGCGTAGTTTGCGGAGTTTGCGCTACTTCGCACTACGCAAATTGCACGTAGCACAGTGCGAACACGCGTGAGCGTAGCGTAGTGCAGCGGTCATTTTTGCTTGCTCGCGGTCCTCAACATCAAGTTGGCGACCGCGAGCAAGCTAAATGACTATCCCGGCGAGACTTTTTCCTCGTTCGCGATCAGCAACATCAAGTTGCCGATCGCGGCGTGGAAAATAAACCTCCCGGCGAGATTCTCAACGCGGGGAGGTCAGGTTTCTCATTGCGAGTGGTCGCGTATGCTCGCGACCGCTCACGATGAGAAACTACCAGTCCGCGTTGAGAAAGCTGCCGCTCGAGTAAAAATCTACTCGAGCGGCAGTAAAGACAGCTCGCACTGTGCAAGATGCCGTTTTCAATGATTGCACAGTGCGGACAAGCATCCGGCACTGTGCAATCATTGCGAACACGCACTACGCAGTTCGCGTAGTGCTACGCGTAGCTCGCGTAGTGCGAACTGCACTTTGCGTAGCTTCGCGAAGCGTTACTTCGCGAACTACGCCCAGGGTTAATAGACACCAGAAGAGAAACAAATGCATATCACAGCACAACATTACCCTGAAACAGAGACTAGCTATCAAATCTCTGGTGGAAGACAGCAATGTTATCATACGCCCAGCAGACAAAGGTGGTAACATTGTCTTATAGGGTAGAGAGATATACATATCAGAAGCACAGAGACAACTTAACGATATCAACTTCTGTCTGGAAACTGATATGGAAACATACAATGACAGTATTGTCTGCATCTGGGAGAAACTGACAGGTTGGAAGGATATGGGTATTCTTGAAAGGGAAGAATTTTGCAATCTGAAGTGTGATTACCCGAAACCCCTGATCCTTTACCTCCTGCCCAAAATACATAAAAATCAGAACAATCCTCCTGGATTGTGTCATCGCGGGGGAGTGTATTGGAGAACGTCTTCAAGTATGTTGATCACTTTCTAAGAACCTTTGTTACATTTCTTCCTTCACACATAAGGGACACAAAAGATTTCCTGTCCAAACTCAATGATATCAGATGGGAGGAAGACTTTCTACTCATCACAATGGACGTGAATTCCTTATACACCATTATTGATCATACTCTTGGCATAGAATCATGTAGACATTTCTTAAAACAGAGACAAATCTGTTTCTTGGACCATACGAATATGCTACTTGAAATGATTAAGAACTGTCTCTAAAACAATATATTCATGTTTAATGGCACCATGTATAAACAAGTCCTCGGCACTGCTATGGGTACTTGCTTTACCCCCAGCTTTGCCAATCTGTTCCTGGGGGCATGGGAAGAGGAGGTACTCAAAGAACACTACACACTCTCTGCTGAGGGAAAGGTGGTCAAATGATTACGATATATGGACGGTCTGTTTGTCATATGGAAGGGCAATGAAATGAGTGCGATAGAATTCATTAAAAATCTCAACAAAAATAACCACAATCTTAAACTTACTTACACTATGAGTAAGAAATCTGTGAAATTTATGGATATCCTGATTACTATTCAGGACAAGACTATATGTACTGAATTGCACAGAAAAAGTACAGCAGGGAACAGTCTTCTCCATGCTCTCAGCAGTCATCCCGACAATCTCAAATGGAGTATTCCGTATGGAAAACTGCTGAGAGCATGAAGAAACTGCAGCACTGAAGAGGCATTTGCATCTGAAAAGACTAGGATGATTGGCAGATTCGGAGAGAGAGGTTACCCTAGATGGGTCCTTGACAAAGCTATTGAGAAAGTGAGTAGTCACTAGAAGCGAGACACTAGAAGAAAAACAGGATGAACTGAGTACAGACACTGATGACAGTTCCTCAAGGGTCATTCTCACCTTTAATACTAAATCAAAGGGAATTTTCAAAATTCTCACTAAGATTTAGAACATACTGACAACCGACCTTGTAATTGGACAAAGTATACAACCTCATCCAAGGGTCACATACAGAAAAGGGCGCAGTCTCTGCGATATTTTAATGAAAGGAGATATTACCCTGAAACAGTCCCCTACACAACATAGGCTACAAGGATTTTTCCCCTGCGGTCACTGCAAGGCGTGCCGTAATAATTTTATGAAAAAACTTATGAGACACCCAAGGGTAAAAACACCATCACCCAATTCCTTACATGTAGTTCCATGTATGTAATTTACATGCTTGAATGCCCATGTAATCTACGGTGTATTGGCAGCACAACTCTTATGGCAAAGAAGAGAGTACTGGACACATGAGAGCAATAACCAATAGAGACATACATTACCCCATAGTGAGGCATTTTTAAGAATACCATCTGTCTAACAGTTCTCTATTGAGATATTTTGTCATTGAACAGATAGCACCCAATTCTAGGGGTGGGAACAGGGTTCTCCAATTAAGATGGAAAGAGTTGAGGCATATCCTTGATCTGGAAACCAAGAGCCCAGGAGTACACAATGTGGATGAAGAACTAGGAATACACCTACATAGAAACTGAATAATGAATGCATTATTAGTAGGTTATGCAATGTGTCAAGCTGTATTCCTGTAGTGTCATGTGCAGCATTTGCAATGTATCAACCAGCAGTATCTTGACTGTGTATTATATACAAGCCTTTAATATTTGATGTACTGAAGATTAGGATGTGTTCTATCCATTAAGTAGTAAATTCAACTACTCCAATTGTATTTTTTAACCTGACTTTTGTCTTAATTTTTATTATAGGAGGAAAGGAAGGGGCCCACTCTTGGGTGGAGGCGTCGACGAGGGGCCCCTACCCTTTTCTTCGGAATCACATCTTTGTGGTGAAGGATTACACAACACATAAGACTGTTCTTTCATAGTTATAATTTTGCCCACATCACGTTAATCTGTTTGATGGGTGTAGAACTTTGATACGGGTACCAGACTTCACTAACTAGAAACATGCCAGTGGGATAGGACGATTCTTATTTTATGAGTGGTTTTGTCAAGTTACGTGTGACTTTCATCAATTCTGTCCCCAACCGCTTATGAAACGGCTACTGGGCTTCTACTTGTGAACAGGTTATTAAACAATATGTCAATGCCCACTTAAATTCACAATTTATTTTACCCCCGAAGCAATCCCATATTTCTGTAAATACTTACAAAACAACTAAAGTGATTGGTTCCTTTCTAGATTGACATTATGCAATTGTTGCCACTAGAGCGGTTACATATTGTGATAAAATGTGCAATACTTGATATATATGTTATGAGTTGCTTTGGGATGAGCATTATGAGACATTAGCCACTATGGCGCATACATTGTCGAATACGATCAGCTATATGCACTTATCCTAGACGGGGAAACGGGGTTACACATCGTGATAAAATGTGCAATATTCACCATATTTGTTATGAGTTGCTTTGGGATGTGCATTATGAGACAGTAGCCACTATGGCGTATAAATGTTCTAATACAATCTGCTTTCTGCACTACTCCAAGACAGGGAGAGATTTCAAACAGCATGAATTTAATGTCAAAATGATTTGCGATGCAATAAGTGTAACTGGGTGCTGTTTAGACATGTTATCAGGCACTGTATGTATGTGAGGCAACATACTCCAGGATGTCTGCCATGGAAACCCACAATGTAACTTCAAGGATCAATGTCGTCCTATATTTGATTCTGGCATTGCATATGTTAGCGAAGTTGGCTAGTAACACAGTGTGTACTCAAGACTCTTGTAGTCGAAAAGCGTAACTGGAAAGTAAAGCCATCTGCTGAGCAATATCTTCCTTGAGTGTGCGTCTTTACTTCAAAACGTGTTTCGGCCATCATGGCCTAAAAACGTGTTTGTTAGCTATGGTGGAATAAAATTAATATTTTCATGGACTCCAGATTGTGCTTTATTCTTCGATTGTCAATGATTCGTTTGCATATTTACGCGGAATCGCCTCCGTGAGGTAGCTGCACCCATCGAAATAGTGAGCGGCATTGTTGCAGAACAGAGGAAACGTATATATGTGTATATATATATATTCACATAAAAAAACATAGGTTTCAGGGACGTTATAGTTTGTTGGACATTTCACTCGTACAAAACCATAGACATTCCGGCGTTATAGTTAGTTGTGAGGGTGAGGTACGGCTTTGGAATTCTATTCAAAAGGTGAGGAATCCACAGGCAGAAGTATCCATCAGAAGAACAAGTTACTTACCTTCGGTAACACTTTTTCTGGTGGATACAGTATCTGCCTGTGGATTCCTCACTGTTCCACCCGCCTCCCCATTGTCCACCTGTTTCTACCAAAAAGATGCTTTTACTGTTTGGCATGAATGTTTTTAATATGTCTTAATCATGCTTATGTTTTAATAGTGAGAAATTCTTGATCTGTTGCTATTTCTTTATGCCTTTATTGGTTATGCATTTGTATATATATATTTAGTATACTATGTATACATGTGAAAATGTGTTGGTCCGCCTGTTTGCCTCGGTGGCACGGAAAAAATGGGTGGAACTGACGTCAGCACACCGACGAGGTCCTCTTATGGCTCCGATGACGTCATACGGTGTCGCGAGCAGAGCCATGCTATTATGACGTCCTCGTCGACGTGGGAGAGCTAGGAAAGAATTTCCGCGGAATGCTGGCGCAGGGGATATTCACCTAAGTGTTCAGGCTAGTCCTTTGGGAGCAACTGTTTATGTTGCCACTCCAGAAACCAAAACCAGTGATCCGAGGGCAGAGGCCCTGCAGATGGCACACGAGGTGGGGAGCCCAGTCGTGTGCACCGGCGGGGCAGTGAAGTGACAAGCACCACTACCCACAAAAAAGGTAAAGAGGGCACTGAATAACACAGGATCTTCTCTTTGTATCTGGCAGGAACAACGAGGTTAAAATGCCCTAGTTCCAAAATGTAGAATTAGTGCTACAACGGTCTTAAAGAAGACCTGTGATGGATGCCGCTTCTGCCTCCCGTACCCTGGAAGCAGCACATGGGTCACGCGGTACGGTCATACTGCGGTGGGACGCACACTCGTTGACCTCTCATGGCACTGCTCCACACTTCGGGGAGGATGCTTTCCATTAGCTGTGTTTTCTGATGACGTGTCGCGCCGGCCCCGTCCAACAACAGAACTCCTTTAGATCCAAACAGACTCTTCCACTCTCTCACCAGAAGTGAAACCAGGCCACGCGGACACTTTCACAATACAAAAGCCGGGAATGCACCTTTCGGTAGAAAAAACACATTCCTTTCTCCTAATTTATCAAATAAACGACTCACTGAAGACCAGGGGCCAGCTTTGATCGGTAAACAGCCGTTACAACGACATTTTTACTTTGCGATACCATTACAACGCATGCATTACCACGCATGCGTTGTACATCGCAAAGTCATTACTACGCATTTTTTTAGAACGCATGGTCATTTACCACGCATGCCTTTACAACGAATTTCATTGTAAAGGTATGTATGGTAAATGACCATGCGTTCTAAAAAAATGTAGAAGTTCCACGTCGTTGTAAGGAATCAGAGGCTGTTCCGTTGCCTCACAACGGCGTGCACCGCCCCTCAGAGACGACGTGAAGCAGGAACCATGAGCAGAGAGGAACCATGAGGAGTGAGAGTTAAGGGGGATTGGGCATGGGGTGGGGGTTACTTTTCTAGGGTTTAAGGTAGTGCAGTGGTATTTGTGTAGTGCAGGGGGTTGTGCTGGGAGTAGTGTTTTAGGGTTTAGGGTAGTGCAGTGGTGTTTGTGTAGTGTAGGGGGTCGTGCTGGGGGTAGTGTTTTAGGGTTTAGGGTAGTGCAGTGGTGTTTGGGTACTATAGGGGGTCGTGCTGGGGATAGATTTAGGGTTTAGGGTAGTGCAGTGGTGTTTTGGTAGTATAGGGGGTCGTGCTAGGGGTAGTCTTTTAGGGTTTAGGGTAGTGCAGTGGTGTTTTGATAGTATAGGGGGTCATGCTGGGGGTAGTGTTTTAGGGTTTAGGGTACTGCAGTGGTGTTTGGGTAGTGTAGGGGGTCGTGCTGGGGGTAGTGTTTTAGTGTTTAGGGTAGTGCAGTGGTGTTTGGGTAGTGTAGGGGGTCATGCTGGGGGTAGTGTTTTAGGGTTTAGGGTAGTGCAGTGGTGTTTGGGTAGTGTAGGGGGTCGTGCTGGGGGTAGTGTTTTAGGGTTTAGGGTAGTGCAGTGGTGTTTGGGTATTGTAGGGGGTCGTGCTGGGGGTAGTGTTTTAGGGTTCAAGGTAGTGCAGTGGTGTTTGGGTACTGTAGGCGGTCATGCTGGGGATAGAATTAGGGTTTAGGGTAGTGCAGTGTTGTTTTGGTAGTATAGGGGGTCGTGCTAGGGGTAGTCCTTTAGGGTTTAGGGTAGTGCAGTGGTGTTTTGGTAGTATAGGGGGTCGTGCTGGGGGTAGTGTTTTAGGGTTTAGGGTAGAGCAGTGGGGTTTGGGTAGTGTAGGGGGTCGAACTGGGGGTAGTGTTTTAGGGTTTAGGGTAGCGCAGTAGTGTTTGGGTAGTGTAGGGGTCGTGCTGGGGATAGTGTTTTAGGGTTTAGGGTAGCGCAGTGGTGTTTGTGTAGTGTAGGCGGTCGTCCTGGGGGTAGTGTTTTAGGGTTTAGGGTAGTGCAGTGGTGTTTGTGTAGTGTAGGGGGTCGTGCTGGGGTAGATTTAGGATTTAGGGTTTAGGGTAGCGCAGTGTGACTGTTTGGGTAGTGTAGGGGGTCATGCTGGGGGTAGATTTAGGGTTTTGGGTAGCGCAGTGGTGTTTGTGTAGTGTAGGGGGTCGTGCTGGGGGTAGTGTTTAAGAGTTTAGGGTAGTGCAGTGGAGTTTGTGTAGTGTAGGGGTTGTGTGGGGGTAGTGTTTTAGGGTTTAGGGTAGTGCAGTGGTGTTTGTGTAGTGTAGGGGGTAGTGTATTAGGGTTTAGGGTAGTGCAGTGGTGTTTGTGTAGTGTAGGGGGTCGTGCTGGAGGTAGTGTATTACGGTTTCGGGTAGTGCAGTTGTGTTTGTGTAGTGTAGGGGGTCGTGTTTTAGGGTTTAGGGTAGTGCAGTGGTGTTTGGGTAGTGTAGGGGGTCGTGCTGGGGATAGATTTAGGGTTTAGGGTAGTGCAGTGGTGTTTTGGTAGTATAGGGGGTCGTGCTAGGGGTAGTCGTTTAGGGTTTAGGGTAGTGCAGTGGTGTTTTGATAGTATAGGGGGTCGTGCTGGGGGTAGTGTTTTAGGGTTTAGGGTACTGCAGTGGTGTTTGGGTAGTGTAGGGGGTCGTGCTGGGGGTAGTGTTTTAGGGTTTAGGGTAGTGCAGTGGTGTTTGGGTAGTGTAGGGGGTCGTGCTGGGGGTAGTGTTTTAGGGTTTAGGGTAGTGCAGTGGTGTTTGGGTAGTGTAGGGGGTCGTGCTGGGGATAGTGTTTTAGGGTTTAGGGTAGTGCAGTGGTGTTTGGGTATTGTAGGGGGTCGTGCTGGGGGTAGTGTTTTAGGGTTTAGGGTAGTGCAGTGGTGTTTTGGTAGTATAGGGAGTCGTTCTGGGGGTAGTGTTTTAGGGTTTAAGGTAGTGCAGTGGTGTTTGGGTACTGTAGGCGGTCGTGCTGGGGATAGAATTAGGGTTTAGGGTAGTGCAGTGGTGTTTTGGTAGTATAGGGGGTCGTGCTAGGGGTAGTCCTTTAGGGTTTAGGGTAGTGCAGTGGTGTTTTGGTAGTATAGGGGTCGTGCTGGGGGTAGTGTTTTAAGGTTTAGGGTAGAGCAGTGGGGTTTGGGTAGTGTAGGGGGTCGAACTGGGGGTAGTGTTTTAGGGTTTAGGGTAGCGCAGTAGTGTTTGGGTAGTGTAGGGGTCGTGCTGGGGATAGTGTTTTAGGGTTTAGGGTAGCGCAGTGGTGTTTGTGTAGTGTAGGCGGTCGTCCTGGGGGTAGTGTTTTAGGGTTTAGGGTAGTGCAGTGGTGTTTGTGTAGTGTAGGGGGTCGTGCTGGGGTAGATTTAGGATTTAGGGTTTAGGGTAGCGCAGTGTGACTGTTTGGGTAGTGTAGGGGGTCATGCTGGGGGTAGATTTAGGGTTTTGCGTAGCGCAGTGGTGTTTGTGTAGTGTAGGGGGTCGTGCTGGGGGTAGTGTTTAAGAGTTTAGGGTAGTGCAGTGGAGTTTGTGTAGTGTAGGGGTTGTGCTGGGGGTAGTGTTTTAGGGTTTAGGGTAGTGCAGTGGTGTTTGTGTAGTGTAGGGGGTAGTGTATTAGGGTTTAGGGTAGTGCAGTGGTGTTTGTGTAGTGTAGGGGGTCGTGCTGGAGGTAGTGTATTACGGTTTAGGGTAGTGCAGTGGTGTTCGTGTAGTGTAGGGGGTCGTGTTTTAGGGTTTAGGGTAGTGCAGTGGTGTTTGGGTAGTGTAGGGGGTCGTGCTGGGGTAGTGTTTTAGGGTTTAGGGTAGTGCAGTGGTGTTTGTGTAGTGTAGGGGGTCGTGCTGGGGGTAGTGTTTAAGGGTATAGGGTAGTGCAGTAGTGTTAGTGTAGTGTAGGGGGTCGTTCTGGGGGTAGTGTTTTAGGGTTTAGGGTAGTGCAGTGGTGTTTGGGTACTGTAGGGTGTCGTGCTGGGGGTAGATTTAGGGTTTAGGGTAGAGCAGTGGTGTTTGGGTAGTGTAGGGGGTCGTGCTGGGGATAGTGTTTTAGGGTTTAGGGTAGTGCAGTGGTGTTTGTGTAATGTAGGGGGTCGTGCTGGGGGTAGTGTTTTAGGGATTAGGATAGTGCAGTGGTGTTTGGGTAGTGTAGGGGGTCATGCTGGGGGTAGTGTTTTAGGGTTTAGGGTAGTGCAGGGGTGTTTGTGTAGTGTAGGGGGTCATGCTAGGGGTATTGTTTTAGGGTTTAGGGTAGTGCAGTGGTGTTTGGGTAGTGTAGGGGGTCATGCTGGGTGTAGTGTTTTAGGGTTTAGTGTAGTGCAGTGGTGTTTGGATAATGTAGGGGGTTGTGCTGTGGGTAGTGTTTTAGGGTTTAGGGTAGTGCAATGGTGTTTGTGTAGGATAGGGGGTTGTGCTGGGGGTAGTGTTTTAGGGTAGTGCAGTGGTGTTTGTGTAGTGTAGGGGGTCGTGTTTTAGGGTAGTGCAATAGTGTTTGGGTAGTGTAGGGGTCATGCTGGGGGTAGATATAGGGTTTAGTGTAGTGCAGTGATGTTTGGGTAGTGTAGGGGGTCGTGCTGGGGGTAGATTTAGGGTTTAGGGTAGTGCAGTGGTGTTTCTGTAGTATAGGGGGTCATGCTGGGGATAATGTTTTAGGGTTTAGGGTAGTGCAGTGGTGTTTGTGTAGTATAGGGGGTCGTGCTGGGGGTAGTGTTTAAGGGTATAGGGTAGTGCAGTAGTGTTAGTGTAGTGTAGGGGGTCGTTCTGGGGGTAGTGTTTTAGGGTTTAGGGTAGTGCAGTGGTGTTTGGGTACTGTAGGGTGTCGTGCTGGGGGTAGATTTAGGGTTTAGGGTAGAGCAGTGGTGTTTGGGTAGTGTAGGGGGTCGTGGTGGGGATAGTGTTTTAGGGTTTAGGGTAGTGCAGTGGTGTTTGTGTAATGTAGGGGGTCGTGCTGGGGGTAGTGTTTTAGGGATTAGGATAGTGCAGTGGTGTTTGGGTAGTGTAGGGGTCATGCTGGGGGTAGTGTTTTAGGGTTTAGGGTAGTGCAGGGGTGTTTGTGTAGTGTAGGGGGTCGTGCTGGGGGTAGATTTAGGGTTTAGGGTAGTGCAGTGGTGTTTGTGTAGTGTAGGGGGTCGTGCTAGGGGTATTGTTTTAGGGTTTAGGGTAGTGCAGTGGTGTTTGGGTAGTGTAGGGGTCATGCTGGGGGTAGTGTTTTAGGGTTTAGTGTAGTGCAGTGGTGTTTGGATAATGTAGGGGGTTGTGCTGTGGGTAGTGTTTTAGGGTTTAGGGTAGTGCAATGGTGTTTGTGTAGTATAGGGGGTTGTGCTGGGGGTAGTGTTTTAGGGTAGTGCAGTGGTGTTTGTGTAGTGTAGGGGGTCGTGTTTTAGGGTAGTGCAATAGTGTTTGGGTAGTGTAGGGGTCATGCTGGGGGTAGATATAGGGTTTAGTGTAGTGCAGTGATGTTTGGGTAGTGTAGGGGGTCGTGCTGGGGGTAGATTTAGGGTTTAGGGTAGTGCAGTGGTGTTTCTGTAGTATAGGGGGTCATGCTGGGGATAATGTTTTAGGGTTTAGGGTAGTGCAGTGGTGTTTGTGTAGTATAGGGGGTCATGCTGGGGTAGTGTTTTAGGGTTTAGGGTAGTGCAGTGGTGTTTCTGTAGTGTAGGGGGTCATGTTTTATGGTAGTGCAGTAGTGTTTGGGTAGTGTAGGGGGTCATGCTGGGAGTAGTGATTTAGGATTTAGGGTAGTGCAGTGGTGTTTGTGTAGTGTAGAGGGTTGTGCTGGGCATAGTGTTTTAGGGGTTAGGGTAGTGCAGTGGTGTTTGGGTAGTGTAGGGGGTCGTGCTGGGGGTAGTGTTTTAGGGTTTAGGGTAGTGCAGTGGTGTTTGTGTAATGTAGGGGGTAGTGTTTTAGGGTTTAGGGTAGTGCAGTGGTGTTTGGGTAGTGTAGGGGGTCGTGCTGGGGGTAGTGTTTTAGGGTTTAGGGTAGTGTTGTGGTGTTTGTGTAGAGTAGGGGGTCGTGCTGGGGGTAGTGTTTTAGGGTTTAGGGTAGTGCAGTGGTGTTTGGGTAATGTAGGGGGTCATGCTGGGGATAGTGTTTTAGGGTTTAGGGTAGTGCAGTGGTGTTTGGGTAGTGTAGGGGGTCATGCTGGGGGTAGTGTTTTAGGGTTTAGGGTAGTGCAGTGTTGGTTGTGTATTATAGGGGGTCGTGCTGGGGGTAGATTTAGGGTTTAGGGTAGTGCAGTGGTATTTGTGTAGTGTAGGGGGTCATGCTGGGGGTAGTGTTTTAGGGTTTAGGGTAGTGCAGTGGTGTTTGTGTAGTGTAGGGGGCCGTGCTGGGGGTAGCGTTTTAGGGTTTAGGGTAGTGCAGAGGTGTTTGGTTAGTGTAGGGGGTCATGCTGGGGGTAGTGTTTTAGGGTTTAGGGTATTTTAGTGGTGTTTGGGTAGTGTAGGGGGTTGTGCTGGGTGTAGATTTAGGGTTTAGGGTTGTGCAGTGGTGTTTGTGTAGTGTAGGGGGTCGTGCTGGGGGTAGTGTATTAGGGTTTAGGGTAGTGCAGTGGTGTTTGTGTAGTGTAGGGGGTCTGCTGTAGTTTTAGGGTTTAGGGTAGTGCAGTGGTGTTTGGGTAGTGTAGGGGGTCGTGCTGGGGGTAGTATTTTAGGGTTTAGGGTAGTGCAGTGGTGTTTGTGTAGTGTAGGGGGTCGTGCTGGGGTAGTGCTTTAGGGTTTAGGGTAGTGCAGTGGTGTTTGTGTAGTGTAGGGGGTCGTGCTGGGGGTAGTGTTTTAGGGTTTAGGGTAGTGCAGTGGTGTTTGTGTAGTGTAGGGGGTCATGCTGGGGGTAAAGTTTTAGGGTTTAGGGTAGTGCAGTGGTGTTTGGGTACTGTAGGGGGTCGTGCTGGGGGTAGATTTAGGGTTTAGGATAGTGCAGTGGTGTTTGGGTAGTGTAGGGGTTCATGCTGGGGGTGGTGTTTTAGCGTTTAGGGTAGTGCAGGGGTGTTTGTGTAGTGTAGGGGGTCATGCTGGGGGTAGATTTAGGGTTTAGGGTAGTGCAGTGGTGTTTGTGTAGTGTAGGGGGTCGTGCTAGGGGTAGTGTTTTAGGGTTTAGTGTAGTGCAGTGGTGTTTGGATAATGTAGGGGGTTGTGCTGTGGGTAGTGTTTTAGGGTTTAGGGTAGTGCAATGGTGTTTGTGTAGTATAGCTGGTTGTGCTGGGGGTAGTGTTTTAGGGTAGTGCAGTGGTGTTTGTGTAGTGTAGGGGGTCGTGTTTTAGGGTAGTGCAGTAATGGTTGGGTAGTGTAGGGGTCATGCTGGGGGTAGATTTTGGGTTTAGTGTAGTGCAGTGGTGTTTGGGTAGTGTAGGGGGTCGTGCTGGGGGTAGATTTAGGGTTTAGGGTAGTGCAGTGGTGTTTGTGTAGTATAGGGGGTCATGCTGGGGGTAGTGTTTTACGGTTTAGGGTAGTGCAGTGGTGTTTGTGTAGTGTAGGGGTTCGTGTTTTATGGTAGTGTAGTAGTGTTTGGGTAGTGTAGGGGGTCATGCTGGGAGTAGTGATTTAGGATTTAGGGTAGTGCAGTGGTATTTGTGTAGTGTAGGGGGTTGAGCTGGGCATAGTGTTTTAGGGTTTAGGGTAGTGGAGTGGTGTTTTGGTAGTGTAGGGGTTCATGCTGGGGGTAGTGTTTTAGGGTTTAGGGTAGTGCAGTGGTGTTTGCGTAGTGTAGAGGGTTGTGCTGGGGGTAGTGTTTTAGGGTTTAGGGTAGTGTAGTGGTGTTTAGGTAGTGTAGCGGGTCGTGCTGGGCATAGTGGTTTAGGGTTTAGGGTAGTGCAGTGGTGTTTGGGTAGTGTAGGGGGTCATGCTGGGGGTAGTGTTTTAGGGTTTAGGGTAGTGCAGTGGTGTTTGTGTAGTGTAGGGGGTCGTGTTTTAGGGTTTAGGGTAGTGCAGTGGTATTTGGGTAGTATAGGGGGTCGTGCTGGGGTTAGTGTTTTAGGGTTTAGGGTAGTGCAGTGGTGTTTGGGTAGTGTAGGGGGTCGTGTTGGGGGTAGTGTTTTAGGGTTTAGGGTAGTGCAGTGGTGTTTGTGTAGAATAGGGGGGCGTGCTGTGGGTAGTGTTTTAGGGTTTAGGGTAGTGCAGTGGTGTTTGGGTAGTGTAGGGGGTCATACTGGGGGTAGTGTTTTAGGGTTTAGTGTAGTGCAGTGGTGTTTGGGCAGTGTAGGGGTCGTGCTGGGGGTAGTGTTTTAGGGTTTAGGGTAGTGCAGTGGTGTTTGGGTAGTGTAGGGGGCCATGCTGGGGTAGTGTTTTAGGGTTTAGGGTAGTGCAGTGGTGTTTGGGTAGTGTAGGGGGTCGTGCTGGGGCAGGGTTTTAGGGTTTAGCGTAGTGCAGTGGTGTTTGGGTAGTGTAGGGGGTCGTTCTGGGGGTAGTGTTTTAGGGTTTAGGGTAGTGCAGTGGTGTTTGGGTAGTGTAGGGGGTAGTGCTGGGGGTAGATTTAGCGTTTAGGGTAGTGCAGTGGTGTTTGTGTAGTGTAGCGGGTCGTGCTGGGGGTAGTGTTTTAGGGTTTAGGGTAGTGCTGTGGTGTTTGGATAGTGTAGTGGGTCGTGCTGGAGGTAGTGTTTTAGGGTTTAGGGTAGTGCAGTGGTGTTTGTGTAGTGTAGGGGGTCGTGTTTTAGGGTGTAGGGTAGTGCAGTGGTGTTTGTGTAGTGCAGGGGGTTGTGTTTTAGGGTTTAGGGTAGTACAGTGGTGTTTGGGTAGTGTAGGGGTCGTGCTGGGGGTAGTGTTTTAGGGTTTAGGGTAGTGCAGTGGTGTTTGGGTAGTGTAGGGGGTCGTGCTGGGGGTAGTGTTTTAGGGTTTAGGGTAGTGCAGTGGTGTTTGGGTAGTGTAGGGGGCCGTGCTGGGATAGTGTTTTAGGGTTTAGGGTAGTGCAGTGGTGTTTGGGTAGTGTAGTGGGTCGTGCTGGGGCAGGGTTTTAGGGTTTAGCGTAGTGCAGTGGTGTTTGGGTAGTGTAGGGGGTCATGCTGGGGGTAGATTTAGGGTTTAGGGTAGTGCAGTGGTGTTTGTGTAGTGTAGGGGGTCGTGCTGTGGGTAGTGTTTTAGGGTTTAGGGTAGTGCATGGGCGTTTGGGTAGTATAGGGGGTCGTGCTGGGGGTAGTGTTTTAGGGTTTAGGGTAGTGTTGTGGTGTTTGTGTAGAGTAGGGGGTCGTGCTGGGGGTAGTGTTTTAGGGTTTAGGGTAGTGCAGTGGTGTTTGGGTAGTGTAGGGGGTCGTGCTGGGGGTAGTGTTTTAGGGTTTAGGGTAGTGCAGTGGTGTTTGGGTAGTGTAGGGGGTCGTGCTGGGGGTAGTGTTTTAGGGTTTAGGGTAGTGCATGGGCGTTTGGGTAGTATAGGGGGTCGTGCTGGGGGTAGTGTTTTAGGGTTTAGGGTAGTGTTGTGGTGTTTGTGTAGAGTAGGGGGTCGTGCTGGGGGTAGTGTTTTAGGGTTTAGTGTAGTGCAGTGATGTTTGGGTAGTGTAGGGGGTCGTGCTGGGGGTAGATTTAGGGTTTAGGGTAGTGCAGTGGTGTTTCTGTAGTATAGGGGGTCATGCTGGGGATAATGTTTTAGGGTTTAGGGTAGTGCAGTGGTGTTTGTGTAGTATAGGGGGTCATGCTGGGGTAGTGTTTTAGGGTTTAGGGTAGTGCAGTGGTGTTTGTGTAGTGTAGGGGGTCATGTTTTATGGTAGTGCAGTAGTGTTTGGGTAGTGTAGGGGGTCATGCTGGGAGTAGTGATTTAGGATTTAGGGTAGTGCAGTGGTGTTTGTGTAGTGTAGGGGTTTGTGCTGGGACTAGTGTTTTAGGGTTTAGGGTAGTGGAGTGGTGTTTGGGTAGTGTAGGGGGTCATGCTGGGGGTAGTGTTTTAGGGTTTAGGGTAGTGCAGTGGTGTTTGGGTAGTCTAGGGGGTTGTGCTGGGGGTAGTGTTTTGGGGTTTAGGGTAGTGCAGTGGTGTTTGGGTAGTGTAGGGGATCGTGCTGGGGGTAGTGTTTTAGGGTTTAGGGTAGTGCAGTGGTGTTTGGGTAGTGTAGGGGGTCGTGCTGGTGGTAGATTTAGGGTTTAGGGTAGTGCAGTGGTGTTTGTGTAGTGTAGGGGGTCGTGCTGGGGGTAGTGTTTTAGGGTTTATGGTAGTGCAGTGGTGTTTAGGTAGTGTAGCGGGTCGTGCTGGTGGTAGTGTTTTAGGGTTTAGGGTAGTGCAGTGGTGTTTGGGTAGTGTAGGGGGTCGTGCTGGGGGTAGTGTATTAGGGTTTAGGGTAGTGCAGTGGTGTTTGGGTAGTGTAGGGGGTCGTGCTGGGGGTAGTGTTTTAGGGTTTAGGGTAGTGCAGTGGTGTTTGTGTAGTGTAGGGGGGGTCGTAGTGTTTTAGGGTTTAGGGTAGTGCAGTGGTGTTTGGGTAGTGTAGGGGGTCGTGCTGGGGGTAGTGTTTTAGGTTTTAGGGTAGTGCAGTGGTGTTTGGGTATTGTAGGGGGTCGTGTTGGGGGTAGTGTTTTAGGGTTTAGGGTAGTGCAGTGGTGTTTGTGTAGTATAGGGGGGCGTGCTGGGGGTAGTGTTTTAGGGTTTAGGGTAGTGCAGTGGTGTTTGGGTAGTGTAGGGGGTCATGCTGGGGATAGATTTATGGTTTAGGGTAGTGCAGTGGTGTTTGTGTAGTGTAGGGGGTCGTGCTGGGGGTAGTGTTTTAGGGTTTAGGGTAGTGCATGGGTGTTTGGGTAGTATAGGGGGTCGTGCTGGGGGTAGTGTTTTAGGGTTTAGGGTAGTGTTGTGGTGTTTGTGTAGAGTAGGGGGTCGTGCTGGGGGTAGTGTTTTAGGGTTTAGGGTAGTGCAGTGGTGTTTGGGTAGTGTAGGGGGTCATGCTGGGGGTAGTGTTTTAGGGTTTAGCGTAGTGCAGTGGTGTTTGTGTAATGTAGGGGGTCATGCTGGGGGTAGTGTTTTAGGGTTTAGGGTAGTGCAGTGGTGTTTGGGTAGTGTAGGGGGCCGTGCTGGGGCAGGGTTTTAGGGTTTAGCGTAGTGCAGTGGTGTTTGGGTAGTGTAGGGGGTCGTGCTGGGGGTAGTGTTTTAGGGTTTAGGGTAGTGCAGTGGTGTTTGGGTAGTGTAGGGGGTCGTGCTGGGGGTAGATTTAGAGTTTAGGGTAGTGCAGTGGTGTTTGTGTAGTGTAGGGGGTCGTGCTGGGGGTAGTGTTTTAGGGTTTAGGGTAGTGCAGTGGTGTTTAGGTAGTGTAGGGGGTCGTGCTGGGGGTAGTGTTTTAGGGTTTAGGGTAGTGCAGTGGTGTTTGTGTAGTGTAGGGGGTCATGCTGGGGTAGTGTTTTAGGGTTTAGGGTAGTGCAGTGGTGTTTGTGTAGTGTAGGGGGTCGTGCTGGGGGTAGTGTTTTAGGGTTTAGGGTAGTGCATGGGTGTTTGGGTAGTATAGGGGGTCGTGCTGGGCATAGTGTTTTAGGGTTTAGGGTAGTGCAGTGGTGTTTGTGTAGTGTAGGGGTCATGCTGGGCGTAGTGTTTTAGGGTTTAGGGTAGTGCAGTGGTGTTTGGGTAGTGTAGGGGGTCGTGCTGGGGGTAGATTTAGGGTTTAGGGTAGTGCAGTGGTGTTTCTGTAGTATAGGGGGTCATGCTGGGGATAATGTTTTAGGGTTTAGGGTAGTGCAGTGGTGTTTGTGTAGTATAGGGGGTCATGCTGGGGGTAGTGTTTTAGGGTTTAGGGTAGTACAGTGGTGTTTGTGTAGTATAGGGGGTCATGTTTTATGGTAGTATAGTAGTGTTTGGGTAGTGTAGGGGGTCATGCTGGGAGTAGTGATTTAGGGTTTAGGGTAGTGCAGTGGTGTATGGGTAGTGTAGGGGGTCGTGCTGGGGGTTGTGTTTTAGGGTTTAGGGTAGTACAGTGATGTTTGGGTAGTGTAGGGGGTCATGCTGGGGGTAGTGTTTTAGGGTTTAGGGTAGTGCAGTGGTGTTTGGGTAGTATAGAGGGTTGTGCTGGGGGTAGTGTTTAAGGGTTTAGGGTAGTGCAGTGGTGTTTAGGTAGTGTAGTGGGTCATGCTGGGCATAGTGTTTTAGGGTTTAGGGTAGTGCAGTGGTGTTTGGGTAGTGTAGGGGGTCGTGCTGGGGGTAGTGTTTTAGGGTTTAGGGTAGTGCAGTGGTGTTTGTGTAGTGTAGGGGGTCGTGTTTTAGGGTTTAGGGTAGTGCAGTGGTGTTTGGGTAGTGTAGGGGGTCGTGCTGGGGGTAGTGTTTTAGGTTTTAGGGTAGTGCAGTGGTGTTTGGGTATTGTAGGGGGTCGTGTTTTAGGGTTTAGGGTAGTGCAGTGGTATTTTTTGTAGTATAGGGGGCGTTCTGGGGGTAGTGTTTTAGGGTTTAGGGTAGTGCAGTGGTGTTTGGGTAGAGTAGGGGGTCATGCTGGGGGTAGTGTTTTAGGGTTTATGGTAGTGCAGTGATGTTTGGGTAGTGTAGGGGGTCATGCTGGGGATAGTGTTTTAGGGTTTAGGGTAGTGCAGTGGTGTTTGGGTAGTGTAGGGGGTCGTGCTGGGGGTAGTGTTTTAGGGTTTAGGGTAGTGCAGTGGTGTTTGGGTAGTGTAGGGGGTCATGCTGGGGGTAGTGTTTTAGGGTTTAGGGTAGTGCAGTGGTGTATGGGTAGTGTAGGGGGTTGTGCTGGGGGTAGTGTTTTAGGGTTTAGTGTAGTAGCAGTGGTGTTTGGGTAGTGTAGGGGGTCATGCTGGGGGTAGTGTTTTAGGGTTTAGGGTAGTGCAGTGGTGTATGGGTAGTGTAGAGGGTTGTGCTGGGGGTAGTGTTTTAGGGTTTAGTGTAGTAGAGTGGTGTTTGGGTAGTGTAGGGGGTCATGCTGGGGGTAGTGTTTTAGGGTTTAGGGTAGTGCAGTGGTGTTTGGGTAGTATAGAGGGTTGTGCTGGGGGTAGTGTTTAAGGATTTAGGGTAGTGCAGTGGTGTTTGTGTAGTATAGGGTGTAGTGCTGGGCATATTGTTTTAGGGTTTAGGGTAGTGGAGTGGTGTTTGGGTAGTGTAGGGGGTCATGCTGGGGGTAGTGTTTTAGGGTTTAGGGTAGTGCAGTGGTGTTTGGGTAGTGTAGAGGGTCGTGCTGGGGGTAGTGTTTTAGGGTTTAGTGTAGTAGCAGTGGTGTTTGGGTAGTGTAGGGGGTCATGCTGGGGGTAGTGTTTTAGGGTTTAGGGTAGTGCAGTGGTGTTTGGGTAGTGTAGAGGGTTGTGCTGGGGGTAGTGTTTAAGAGTTTAGGGTAGTGCAGTGGTGTTTAGGTAGTGTAGTGGGTCATGCTGGGCATAGTGTTTTAGGGTTTAGGGTAGTGCAGTGGTGTTTGGGTAGTATAGGGGGTCGTGCTGGGGGTAGTGTTTTAGGGTTTAGGGTAGTGCAGTGGTGTTTGTGTAGTGTAGGGGTGTGCTGGGGTAGTGTTTTAGGGTTTAGGGTAGTGCAGTGGTGTTTGGGTAGTGTAGGGGTCGTGCTGGGGGTAGTGTTTTAGGTTTTAGGGTAGTGCAGTGGTGTTTGGGTATTGTAGGGGGTCAGTGTTTTAGGGTTTAGGGTAGTGCAGTGGTGTTTTTTGTAGTATAGGGGGCGTGCTGGGGGTAGTGTTTTAGGGTTTAGGGTAGTGCAGTGGTGTTTGGGTAGAGTAGGGGGTCATGCTGGGGGTAGTGTTTTAGGGTTTATGGTAGTGCAGTGATGTTTGGGTAGTGTAGGGGGTCGTGCTGGGGATAGTGTTTTAGGGTTTAGGGTAGTGCAGTAGTGTTTGGGTAGTGTAGCGGGCCGTGTTGGGGGTAGTGTTTTAGGGTTTAGGGTAGTGCAGTGGTGTTTGTGTCGTGTAGGGGGTCATGCTGGTGGTAGTTTATTAGGGTTTAGGGTAGTGCAGTGGTGTTTGGGTAGTGTAGGGGGTCATGGTGGGTGTAGTGTTTTAGGGTTTAGGGTAGTGCAGTGGTGTTTGTGTAATGTAGGAGGTCATGCTGGGGGTAGTGTTTTAGGGTTTAGGGTAGTGCAGTGGTGTTTGGGTAAAGTAGGGGGCCGTGCTGGGGGTAGCGTTTTAGGGTTTAGGGTAGTGCAGTGGTGTTTGGGTAGTGTAGGGGTCATGCTGGGGGTAGTGTTTTAGGGTTTAGGGTAGTGCAGTGGTGTTTGGGTAGTGTAGGGGGTTGTGCTGGGTGTAGATTTAGGGTTTAGGGTAGTGCAGTGGTGTTTGTGTAGTGTAGGGGGTCGTGCTAGGGGTAGGGTATTAGGGTTTAGGGTAGTGCAGTGGTGTTTGGGTAGTGTAGGGGTGTCGTGTTTTTAGGGTTTAGGGTAGTGCAGTGGTGTTTGGGTAGTGTAGGGGGTCGTGCTGTGGGTAGTGTTTTAGGGTTTAGGGTAGTGCAGTGGTGTTTGGGTAGTGTAGGGGGTCGTGCTGGGGTAGTGTTTTAGGGTTTATTGTAGTGCAGTGGTGTTTGTGTAGTGTAGGGGGTCGTGCTGGGGGTAGTGTTTTAGGGTTTAGGGTAGTGCAGTGGTGTTTGTGTACTGTAGGGCGTCGTGCTGGGTGTAGATTTACGGTTTAGGATAGAGCAGTGGTGTTTGGGTAGTGTAGGGGGTCGTGCTGGGGATAGTGTTTTAGGGTTTAGGGTAGTGCAGTGGTGTTTGTGTAATGTAGGGGGTCGTGCTGGGGGTAGTGTTTTAGGGTTTAGGATAGTGCAGTGGTGTTTGGGTAGTGTAGGGGGTCATGCTGGGGGTAGTGTTTTAGGGTAGTGCAGGGGTGTTTGTGTAGTGTAGGGGGTCGTGCTGGGTGTAGATTTAGGGTTTAGGGTAGTGCAGTGGTGTTTGTGTAGTGTAGGGGGTCGTGCTAGGGGTATTGTTTTAGGGTTTAGGGTAGTGCAGTGGTGTTTGGGTAGTGTAGGGGGTCATGCTGGGGGTAGTGTTTTAGGGTTTAGTGTAGTGCAGTGGTGTTTGGATAATGTAGGGGGTTGTGCTGTGGGTAGTGTTTTAGGGTTTAGGGTAGTGCAATGGTGTTTGTGTAGTATAGGGGGTTGTGCTGGGGGTAGTGTTTTAGGGTAGTGCTGTGGTGTTTGTGTAGTGTAGGGGGTCAGTGTTTTAGGGTGAGTGCAGTAGTGTTTGGGTAGTGTAGGGGTCATGCTGGGGGTAGATTTAGGGTTTAGGTGTAGTGCAGTGGTGTTTGGGTAGTATAGGGGGTCGTGCTGGGGCAGGGTTTTAGGGTTTAGCGTAGTGCAGTGGTGTTTGGGTAGTGTAGGGGGTCGTGTTTGGGGTAGTGTTTTAGGGTTTAGGGTAGTGTTGTGGTGTTTGTGTAGAGTAGGGGGTCGTGCTGGGGGTAGTATTTAGGGTTTAGGGTAGTGCAGTGGTGTTTGTGTAGTGTAGGGGGTCGTGCTGGGGGTAGTGTTTTAGGGTTTAGGGTAGTGCAGTGGTGTTTGGGTAGTGTAGGGGGTCGTGCTGGGGGTAGTGTTTTAGGGTTTAGGGTAGTGCAGTGGTGTTTGTGTAGTGTAGGGGGTAGTGTTTTAGGGTTTAGGGTAGTGCAGTGGTGTTTGTGGTAGTGTAGGGGGTCGTGCTGGGGGTAGTGTTTTAGGGTTTAGGGTAGTGCAGTGGGTGTTTGGGTAGTATAGGGGGTTGTGCTGCGGATAGTGTTTTAGGGTTTAGGGTAGTGCTGTGGTGTTTGTGTAGTGTAGGGGGTCATGCTGGGTGTAGTGTTTTAGGGTTTAGGGTAGTGCAGTGGTGTTTGGGTAGTGTAGGGGGTCGTGCTGGGGGTAGATTTAGGGTTTAGGGTAGTGCAGTGGTGTTTCTGTAGTATAGGGGGTCATGCTGGGGATAATGTTTTAGGGTTTAGGGTAGTGCAGTGGTGTTTGTGTAGTATAGGGGGTCATGCTGGGGGTAGTGTTTTAGGGTTTAGGGTAGTACAGTGGTGTTTGTGTAGTATAGGGGGTCGTGTTTTATGGTAGTATAGTAGTGTTTCGGTAGTTTAGGGGGTCATGCTGGGAGTAGTGATTTAGGATTTAGGGTAGTGCAGTGGTGTTTGTGTAGTGTAGGGGGTCGTGCTGGGGGTAGTGTTTTAGGGTTTAGGGTAGTGCAGTGGTGTTTGGGTAGTGTAGGGGGTCATGCTGGGGTAGTGTTTAGGGTTTAGGGTAGTGCAGTGGTGTTTGGGTAGTGTAGGGGGTCGTGCTGGGGGTAGATTTAGGGTTTAGGGTAGTGCAGTGGTGTTTGTGTAGTGTAGGGGGTCGTGCTGGGGGTAGTGTTTTAGGGTTTAGGGTAGTGCAGTGGTGTTTGGGTAGTGTAGGGGGTCATGCTGGGTGTAGATTTAGGGTTTAGGGTAGTGCAGTGGTGTTTGTGTAGTGTAGGGGGTCATGCTGGGGGTAGTGTTTTAGGGTTTAGGGTAGTGCATGGGTGTTTGGGTAGTATAGGGGGTCGTGCTGGGGGTAGTGTTTTAGGGTTTTTGGTAGTGTTGTGGTGTTTGTGTAGAGTAGGGGGTCATGCTGGGGGTAGTGTTTTAGGGTTTAGGGTAGTGCAGTGGTGTTTGGGTAGTGTAGGGGGTCATGCTGGGGGTAGTGTTTTAGGGTTTAGGGTATTGCAGTGGTGTTTGGGTATTGTAGGGGGTCGTGTTTTAGGGTTTAGGGTAGTGCAGTGGTATTTTTTGTAGTATAGGGGGCGTTCTGGGGGTAGTGTTTTAGGGTTTAGGGTAGTGCAGTCGTGTTTGGGTAGAGTAGGGGGTCATGCTGGGGGTAGTGTTTTAGGGTTTATGGTAGTGCAGAGATGTTTGGGTAGTGTAGGGGGTCATGCTGGGGATAGTGTTTTAGGGTTTAGGGTAGTGCAGTGGTGTTTGGGTAGTGTAGGGGGCCGTGCTGGGGTAGTGTTTTAGGGTTTAGGGTAGTGCAGTGGTGTTTGGGTAGTGTAGGGGGTCGTGCTGGGGGTAGATTTAGGGTTTAGGGTAGAGCAGTGGTGTTTGTGTAGTGTAGGGGGTCGTGCTGGGGGTAGTGTTTTAGGGTTTAGGGTAGTGCAGTGGTGTTTGGGTAGTGTAGGGGGTCATGCTGGGGGTAGTGTTTTAGGGTTTAGGGTAGAGCAGTGGTGTTTGGGTAGTGTAGGGGGTCGTGCTGGGGGTAGTATTTTAGGGTTTAGGGTAGTGCAGTGGTGTTTGTGTAGTGTAGGGGGTCGTGCTGGGGGTAGTGTTTTAGGGTTTAGGGTAGTGCAGTGGTGTTTGGGTAGTGTAGGGGGTCATGCTGGGTGTAGATTTAGGGTTTAGGGTAGTGCAGTGGTGTTTGTGTAGTGTAGGGGGTCATGCTGGGGGTAGTGTTTTAGGGTTTAGGGTAGTGCATGTGGTGTTTGGGTAGTATAGGGGGTCGTGCTGGGGGTAGTGTTTTAGGGTTTAGGGTAGTGTTGTGGTGTTTGTGTAGAGTAGGGGGTCATGCTGGGGGTAGTGTTTTAGGGTTTAGGGTAGTGCAGTGGTGTTTGGGTAGTGTAGGGGGTCATGCTGGGGGTAGTGTTTTAGGGTTTAGGGTAGTGCAGTGGTGTTTGGGTATTGTAGGGGGTCTGGGGTAGTGTTTTAGGGTTTAGGGTAGTGCAGTGGTGTTTTGGTAGTATAGGGGGTCGTGTCTGGGGGTAGTGTTTTAGGGTTTAGGGTAGTGCAGTCGTGTTTGGGTAGTGTAGGGGGTCATGCTGGGGGTAGTGTTTTAGGGTTTATGGTAGTGCAGTGATGTTTGGGTAGTGTAGGGGGTCGTGCTGGGGATAGTGTTTTAGGGTTTAGGGTAGTGCAGTGGTGTTTGGGTAGTGTAGGGGGTCGTGCTGGGGGTAGTGTTTAGGGTTTTTGGTAGTGTTGTCGTGTTTGTGTAGAGTAGGGGGTCATGCTGGGGGTAGTGTTTTAGGGTTTAGGGTAGTGCAGTGGTGTTTGGGTAGTGTAGGGGGTCATGCTGGGTGTAGTGTTTAAGGGTTTAGCGTAGTGCAGTGGTGTTTGTGTAATGTAGGGGGTCATGCTGGGGGTAGTGTTTTAGGGTTTAGGGTAGTGCAGTGGTGTTTGGGTAAAGTAGGGGGCCGTGCTGGGGGTAGCGTTTTAGGGTTTAGGGTAGTGCAGTGGTGTTTGGGTAGTGTAGGGGTCATGCTGGGGGTAGTGTTTTAGGGTTTAGGGTATTGCAGTGGTGTTTGGGTAGTGTAGGGGGTTGTGCTGGGTGTAGATTTAGGGTTTAGGGTAGTGCAGTGGTGTTTGTGTAGTGTAGGGGGTCGTGCTGGGGGTAGTGTATTAGGGTTTAGGGTAGTGCAGTGGTGTTTGTGTAGTGTAGGGGGTCGTGTTTTAGGGTTTAGGGTAGTGCAGTGGTGTTTGGGTAGTGTAGGGGGTCGTGCTGTGGGTAGTGTTTTAGGGTTTAGGGTAGTGCAGTGGTGTTTGGGTAGTGTAGGGGGTCGTGCTGGGGTAGTGTTTTAGGGTTTATTGTAGTGCAGTGGTGTTTGTGTAGTGTAGGGGGTCGTGCTGGGGGTAGTGTTTTAGGGTTTAGGGTAGTGCAGTGGTGTTTGTGTACTGTAGGGCGTCGTGCTGGGGGTAGATTTAGGGTTTAGGATAGAGCAGTGGTGTTTGGGTAGTGTAGGGGGTCATGCTGGGGATAGTGTTTTAGGTTTTAGGGTAGCGCAGTGGTGTTTGTGTAATGTAAGGGGTCGTGCTGGGGGTAGTGTTTTAGGGTTTAGGATAGTGCAGTGGTGTTTGGGTAGTGTAGGGGGTCATGCTGGGGGTAGTGTTTTAGGGTTTAGGGAAGTACAGGGGTGTTTGTGTAGTGTAGGGGGTCGTGCTGGGGGTAGATTTAGGGTTTAGGGTAGTGCAGTGGTGTTTGTGTAGTGTAGAGGGTCATCCTAGGGGTATTGTTTTAGGGTTTAGGGTAGTGCAGTGGTGTTTGGGTAGTGTAGGGGGTCATGCTGGGGGTAGTGTTTTAGGGTTTAGTGTAGTGCAGTGGTGTTTGGATAATGTAGGGGGTTGTGCTGTGGGTAGTGTTTTAGGGTTTAGGGTAGTGCAATGGTGTTTGTGTAGTATAGGGGGTTGTGCTGGGGGTAGTGTTTTAGGGTAGTGCTGTGGTGTTTGTGTAGTGTAGGGGGTCATGTTTTAGGGTAGTGCAGTAGTGTTTGGGTAGTGTAGGGGTCATGCTGGGGGTAGATTTAGGGTTTGGTGTAGTGCAGTGGTGTTTGGGTAGTGTAGGGGGTCGTGCTGGGGCAGGGTTTTAGGGTTTAGCGTAGTGCAGTGGTGTTTGGGTAGTGTAGGGGGTCGTGTTTGGGGTAGTGTTTTAGGGTTTAGGGTAGTGCAGTGGTGTTTGGGTAGTGTAGGGGGTCGTGCTGGGGGTAGCATTTTAGGGTTTAGGGTAGTGCAGTGGTGTTTGTGTAAAGTAGGGGGTCGTGCTGGGGGTAGTGTTTTAGTGTTTAGGGTAGTGCAGTGGTGTTTAGGTAGTGTAGGGGGTCGTGCTGGGGGTAGTGTTTTAGGGTTTAGGGTAGTGCAGTGGTGTTTGGTGTAGTGTAGGGGGTAGTGTTTTAGGGTTTAGGGTAGTGCAGTGGTGTTTGTGTAGTGTAGGGGTCGTGCTGGGGGTAGTGTTTTAGGGTTTAGGGTAGTGCAGTGGGTGTTTGGGTAGTATAGGGGTTGTGCTGCGGATAGTGTTTTAGGGTTTAGGGTAGTGTTGTGGTGTTTGTGTAGAGTAGGGGGTCATGCTGGGTGTAGTGTTTTAGGGTTTAGGGTAGTGCAGTGGTGTTTGGGTAGTGTAGGGGGTCGTGCTGGGGGTAGATTTAGGGTTTAGGGTAGTGCAGTGGTGTTTCTGTAGTATAGGGGGTCATGCTGGGGATAATGTTTTAGGGTTTAGGGTAGTGCAGTGGTGTTTGTGTAGTATAGGGGGTCATGCTGGGGGTAGTGTTTTAGGGTTTAGGGTAGTACAGTGGTGTTTGTGTAGTATAGGGGTCGTGTTTTATGGTAGTATAGTAGTGTTTCGGTAGTTTAGGGGTCATGCTGGGAGTAGTGATTTAGGATTTAGGGTAGTGCAGTGGTGTTTGTGTAGTGTAGGGGTCGTGCTGGGGGTAGTGTTTTAGGGTTTAGGGTAGTGCAGTGGTGTTTGGGTAGTGTAGGGGGTCATGCTGGGGGTAGTGTTTAGGGTTTAGGGTAGTGCAGTGGTGTTTGGGTAGTGTAGGGGGTCGTGCTGGGGGTAGTATTTAGGGTTTAGGGTAGTGCAGTGGTGTTTGTGTAGTGTAGGGGGTCGTGCTGGGGGTAGTGTTTTAGGGTTTAGGGTAGTGCAGTGGTGTTTGGGTAGTGTAGGGGGTCATGCTGGGTGTAGATTTAGGGTTTAGGGTAGTGCAGTGGTGTTTGTGTAGTATTGGGGGTCATGCTGGGGGTAGTGTTTTAGGGTTTAGGGTAGTGCACTGGTGTTTGTGTAGTGTAGGGGGTCGTGCTGGGGGTAGTGTTTTAGGGTTTTGGTAGTGCTGTGGTGTTTGTGTAGAGTAGGGGGTCATGCTGGGGGTAGTGTTTTAGGGTTTAGGGTAGTGCAGTGGTGTTTGGGTAGTGTAGGGGGTCATGCTGGGGGTAGTGTTTTAGGGTTTAGGGTATTGCAGTGGTGTTTGGGTATTGTAGGGGGTCGTGTGTTTAGGGTTTAGGGTAGTGCAGTGGTATTTTGTGTAGTATAGGGGGCGTTCTGGGGGTAGTGTTTTAGGGTTTAGGGTAGTGCAGTCGTGTTTGGGTAGAGTAGGGGGTCATGCTGGGGGTAGTGTTTTAGGGTTTATGGTAGTGCAGTGATGTTTGGGTAGTGTAGGGGGTCATGCTGGGGATAGTGTTTTAGGGTTTAGGGTAGGGCAGTAGTGTTTGGGTAGTGTAGGGGGTCGTGCTGGGGGTAGTGTTTTAGGGTTTAGGGTAGTGCAGTGGTGTTTGGGTAGTGTAGGGGGTCATGCTGGGGGTAGTATTTTAGGTTTTAGGGTAGAGCAGTGGTGTTTGTGTAGTGTAGGGGTCGTGCTGGGGGTAGTGTTTTAGGGTTTAGGGTAGTGCAGTGGTGTTTGGGTAGTGTAGGGGGTCATGCTGGGGGTAGGGTTTAGGGTAGTGCAGTGGTGTTTGGGTAGTGTAGGGGGTCGTGCTGGGGGTAGATTTAGGGTTTAGGGTAGTGCAGTGGTGTTTGGGTAGTGTAGGGGGTCGTGCTGGGGGTAGTGTTTTAGGGTTTAGGGTAGTGCAGTGGTGTTTGGGTAGTGTAGGGGGTCATGCTGGGTGTAGATTTAGGGTTTAGGGTAGTGCAGTGGTGTTTGTGTAGTGTAGGGGGTCATGCTGGGGGTAGTGTTTTAGGGTTTAGGGTAGTGCATGGGTGTTTGGGTAGTATAGGGGGTCGTGCTGGGGGTAGTGTTTTAGGGTTTTTGGTAGTGTTGTGGTGTTTGTGTAGAGTATGGGGTCATGCTGGGGGTAGTGTTTTAGGGTTTAGGGTAGTGCAGTGGTGTTTGGGTAGTATAGGGGTCATGCTGGGGGTAGTGTTTTAGGGTTTAGGGTATTGCAGTGGTGTTTGGGTATTGTAGGGGGTGCTGGGTGTGTTTTAGGGTTTAGGGTAGTGCAGTGGTATTTGTGTAGTATAGGGGGTCGTGCTGGGGGTAGTGTTTTAGGGTTTAGGGTAGTGCAGTCGTGTTTGGGTAGAGTAGGGGTCATGCTGGGGGTAGTGTTTTAGGGTTTATGGTAGTGCAGTGATGTTTGGGTAGTGTAGGGGGTCATGCTGGGGATAGTGTTTTAGGGTTTAGGGTAGGGCAGTAGTGTTTGGGTAGTGTAGGGGGCCATGCTGGGGTAGTGTTTTAGGGTTTAGGGTAGTGCAGTGGTGTTTGGGTAGTGTAGGGGGTCGTGCTGGGGGTAGATTTAGGGTTTAGGGTAGTGCAGTGGTGTTTGTGTAGTGTAGGGGGTCGTGCTGGGGGTAGTGTTTTAGGGTTTAGGGTAGTGCAGTGGTGTTTGGGTAGTGTAGGGGGTCATGCTGGGTGTAGATTTAGGGTTTAGGGTAGTGCAGTGGTGTTTGTGTAGTGTAGGGGGTCGTGCTGGGGGTAGTGTTTTAGGGTTTAGGGTAGTGCAGTGGTGTTTGTGTAGATGTAGGGGGTCATGCTGGGG